>JAZHYW010010845.1:0-122307 GCA_037355805.1 Ixodes ricinus | reverse complement strand
ATATGCATTACCTCTCTCATTTTGATTTACTCTTCAATATAGGTCCAATTTCTAAATCTTTTCATAACCCAAGATGCAGCTCTACATACATCGTAATTATTTAGTTAAAAGAAGAGCTAGCAGCAACTTTATTTGTATACATGCCTGATTCAGGCACTTGAAAATATTTTGGAGATTGCAGTGTCCCTAGTTGCTAAAAGTCTGGGCCGCCACCGGCGTTTATCTGAAAAAAACATATTTTCGGAAAGGGTGTCAAAACAGAACAGCAGCGGTTAAATCATTAAAAATTGTTTGCTATAATTTATAATCGTTAAAAATACGCTGAAACTGATACCGAAACTAACCCTACAATTGACTGGTCCGCCATTTTGACGTGACGTCACATATGAGGATAAACATCAGCACGGTAAATATTGTCATCAACAGTAGGTCACCAGTTTTGTGTTCAGCGGTGATAAATCGGACTCATCAGGCTCGTCTGAATCGAGCAACGATGAGGATATGCCGCTGATTTTATATGACGACGATAACCTGTCTCCGCTATCGATCCGTCGGTAACGCCTCCGAAGAAATCCGCCAGCGGCGGCTGAATTGCATCCGCCGTGGTCTGTATTTACGCTTCCAGCGAATAAGGCAGCTTGTTGTTAGCATGCCAAGAAAAACTGATCGACGTTGCGCTCCCCTTAATTGGAGGCACTTTTTATTATACCTTGGGGTCTGACAATAGACGGTTTTAGTAGACCAGGTTACCACGTCGTAGCGAGACCCTTACGGCACAACACCCAATTCCTCCAGTCGCGATAACGCGCTCTTACATAACTGTATAAACCGATAACATAAGCAAAAAGCAGACAGCGTCGCTGGCACTCAACAAGCTGGGCAAAGCAAGCACCCTGACCAATCATGTGACGTCAGCGCCATCATGGATTCACAGGGTTACCAGATAGATCCTAGCTGATATACTAAATGGCTAGTCAGTGTGCCCAAAGTAGCCAAAGCGAAATATTTGCATACAGTCTAAAAGCAGCTTCAAAGCGCTAAAATTCCCGATAGTTTACAGTCATGAAAGCTCTGCTTTCTGCATATGCTTAGGGGTGAGATGTCAGCATGCAAAAATCAAAGTATTACAATATCCATTAAAATTTTAGTTCAAGTAATGAAACAAAAATCTATTGGACAGATTTGGCCAGTCTCATGCTATGGACGGTAGCTTATTAGGAAGCACTTGTCCCACTTGTTAGCTCCGTGCAGCACCTAGGAGCTAAACCGAGCGAAATAGCCTCGGAAGCGGCCTAAAATCTTCGCAACACTTTCCCCCCCCTCTCCTCCTCCTCCTCCTCCTCCTCCCCCCCAACCACAAAAAATTTTTACATGTGGTAGATTTATTTACGGCTCTTTGGAGATATCCCGCCTGGAGGTCTGTTTTTGGTCAGACACACCTGACTGAAGACACGCTCCACAGCGACATTTGACATTGAAGGGTCAGGAGAGAAATGACGACTTGTGACAACAGCGAAACATTCTCTCTCCGGCACTTTTTTCGCAGCTTCAACTTTCATTTAAAATGTCATTACGCACTCATCATAACAACTTTTACATTCGTCTGAGGCACTGCATTGGATCAATGTTTGAGACGAGATGGACATCTGTATAAAGGTGAAATGGCCGTTAATGAAATCAAACTGGGAAATAGTTGCCACGCTGTAGTTGCAAATCAATTAAAACAAAATAATGGTAGCTTTCCAAGACGTTGATAATAATAAAACCCATAAATGATCATCATATTGACACACACACGCCCGGAGGTGTTATGGTGTCTAATTCGTGAATTCACGACTTTCAATGAAAGGACTCGAGGTTTATGACTCTGCGCGTACAACAAGCTCCCTCCTCAGGCTGCCTACGCAACTTCTTCCAACCCCCCTCCTCTCTAACCTACCACGGGCCGGTATACAGAGGTATGGACAATTTCACGGAAAAACGTGCAAAAATTGACATAGCCCAAAATAGCCGCATCAGCCATATAGCCAACTGCCAAATTTCGACGCCAAGTCTATCACTAGGTAGCCCAATTTGCTATTAATAGCCCAATCTGTAAATCCTGCATGGCAGCCTCTGTGTGCCGCTCTTTCCGTCAGTAGTTGCACGGCAGGGCGGCAGCAAGGGATTTGGGTGTGTACATGTAAATTTCAAAATTCATTTTCTTCTCAGGAAAATTAATATTTTTCCGAGATATTTTGTACACATGATCAGGAAGGGCATCCAACACATGACGGTAGTAAAATTTTTTATAGAAATCGGTGCACTGTCAAAAATTATGAGATGCCCTTGCAGTTATGGTGTCTTCTTCTCACTTTAGAGGTGTTATAAATATTGTGAAGAAAATTCAGCGCTGATATTTGTGCGTTCTCGCTGCCTTTTCTCAGCTCAGATAATTGTCATCTGAAATAATGAACTGCGTGGCCTTCTGGCATTCCTAGCACAAGAATAACAGAATAAATCATATTTTTACCTACAATATGTTGCAGGGTCCCTTTAAGAACAAGTACCAACCCTACGAGCACAGACCAACAATGCGCGCACATCCATGCGAAGTGTATTTTTTCTGCAACTGGACATGGCAAAGAGTGCCTGCGATAGAATCGAGGGTGGTGTCATCAAGCAGCAGTCAACGTTGTACAGCCTCCGACGGCCTACCACATCGGTGATCCAGTCGGCATCAGAGATACAGTTACCCCTTCGAACACCAAACTGTCGAACGCCGAAACTCCAACTCACCTCCCCGAGAGCTGTCCCGTCTTTCCCAGCCAGTGCTAGTCACGGTGCTAGTTCCCAATCGTAGTACCCAATGTTGTGCGAACATTCCTGGATGTTCTGAATGTTGAAGAAACGTTAAAACACCATTCGGAACGTTCTAGAACATTCGTGTGCGAACATTCCCTAGGTAAGCTGCTCAACATCCTAGGAACGTTCATTGGCGAATACTCGTGTGCACATGTTCTAGGAATGTTCCCTTTTCGAACATTCGTATGCGCAACAATCTTGGAACGTTCGCTTGCGAACATTCCTACACTGTTCACAGCTGTCAAGCCAACTTTACAGAGCTCTCACACAACCTGTGGTTCGAAACACCATAAACTATATATGCCACTTTGGGCCAAAAATATACAAATTACGTGGAGTTTCTGGAAACTTAGCATAAGGGATCAGTATGTATCTTATACGAGTCTACCGAGGAATGTTGATATAAGGTGTAGGAGAAAAGCAATAGTTTACAAAACTTGAAAATGAACTTGGCACTCACTGCGTATGCAAAGGGACAGTTTTGAATGGGCCAGAATTTTAGTATCTGAGGCTTAGAACTTTGAAAAATGTATATACCAGTTGAATGTAGGATGCCATGACTGTATTCGCTCTAAAAGGGGCCCTGCAATTACTTTTTTACCAATTTTTAATTTGCACGGAACCTGAGTTACCGTTAAGGCAAATAAAAATTACACAAACAAGCAAAACATAACCTCCTTCATGACGTCCTCGGTTGCTTAAGTGGCCGTCAGCTAGAGGAGGGGTAGTGAGCTCAGCGAGCGTTCACGGCTGCCGCACTTCGTGTCGACGGCGCCACTGAAGCATGTTCTGGATAGGCGGTATGCAGCGGGCAGCCAGGGCGGCTCTCATTACATTTGCTGCGCGATTAAACACTAATTCGACATGACATCTTCATTGGCCGCAAACACGGGGTAAAGGAAAAAAAATAGTCAGAGTGCAGGCGAGCTGTAGTAAGTTGAACATGATTGTAAACCTGAGATTGGGGCATTAAGGAGAACACAACAGAAGGTAGGAAGAGAAGAGTCAACTTCTCAACGTCTCTTGAGACGTTGCCTGCTCTTTTTTCTACCTTCTGTTGTGTTCTCCTTTATGCTCCAGTCTCAGGTTTACAATCATGTTCACGGGGTAAAGATCGATTCAGAATGAAAGCCACTTCGCACTGCCGGTGACAGGTCAAAAACGAAGTGAAAGCTCCTCCCACCTCTTTCCACTTCAGTAGAGCCAAAGCGGGAGCGGAGGCGACCTCCTCTCCACTGTTCGCTCCGCTGAAGTGGAAAGGGGTGGGAGGAGCTTCCACTTCGTTCTTGACCTGTCACCGCCTATAGTCATTAGTATGTGCTCAGGCTGGCGCGCTGGGAAAGCGGCTATGTTGTGCTTGCGCCTTTTAAATATCTGTTTCGACTAAAAAATATGCAGTGTCTAGCGTTACGTTCGACAGAACCAGAATAAAGATTAGAGTTACGTCCAACGTAACTTCACCCCAAGTTTTCAGAGTTACGTTCGACAGAAATAACAGTTAAGGTTGCGTCCTGTGTAACCTACGCAATCTTATGGAATGTTACGTTTTATGGCCGATACACGACATCAACACCAACAAATAGTGAATTATTACTATGTTACGTCCGATGCAGCACTCAATAAGTGGTTAAAATCGCGACTCCATCTGTACCATCCAGGTACAGATGCCCGTTACATTTTTTTTCTTTCTCGTATTTTTTTAAGGGCAACTCCGGTCCATACTTTCGATTTTGGGATTATGACTGTTTTTAGTGCAGCCAGCGTCCCTGAATTGCAAGGTGTAATTTTTTCTCGTTATCGTGCGTAGTTTTAAAGATATCGACGCCTCAAAGTTCTGTTTGGGGCGCGGCCGACAAAACCGGAACTAGCCGCTCGAGGCCCCGGCAACACTGGAAATCGTGGACGTGACGTCAGGATCGTTCTCGTTCAACGAGTACGCAGGCCAAGCGGCACCTACCTCTGTTGCGCTAGCCGTCTAAAGATAGAAGGTAAGCTGATTTTGTTTTAATTCTGTATACGTGGTAGTTATCCAGCATATGTAGCAAGAGTTAGTGCGTAAACCCAAAAGCTAGCGACTGGAAAACCCGTCAACTCGTTCGGTGCCGCACTCGGCGGCCGCCGCTGTGCGTGCACTATGCCGTACTCGTCGCTTGTATACCCAAAAGCTAGCGACTGGAAAACGAGTGAACTCGTTCGGTGCCGTACTCGCGGCTGTCGCTCTGTGTGCTGTCCCCCGTACTCGTCGCTAGGCCTAAATTGTCATTGGGGCTCCGTGGATGGAGCGGCGTTGCTCCACACCGCGCTGCCAGTGACGTACAGTACTGGGGGCCCTCTCGCTTTCGCGCTGCGGGTCATTCCCAGACACGAAGCTTTGAGGCTCTCCGGCGCGGGCCGCGGCGCCCGAACAGACGTGTGCTGGGCTGTACACGTCTGTTTTTTGTTCTTTTTCCCTCAGGCGCGTAAAAGCCGAATTTGTAAGCTGCGACACTAATTTACCACATAAGCCGCAAGCAACCAACACCCGTAGGTTTCGTTCGTAACTCTCCGGCGAAAAATGATCGGAGCAGAGCTTCGATCTGGGGGTCGGCGTCCAAGGCTTTCCAAAGTCCACTCGTCGAACTGCGTTCACCCACACCTTCTCCAATTTCCGATCCGTTGGAAACTTATGAAAAAGCACCTCCGGGTTGCGCAGCGGGTTGTTTGAGCAGCCCACAGCGCTACAAGTTGTACTCGGCATCTTCCAAAGAACAGCTGGGCAGTCTTGGGCGCACCGAGTTGCTCGCTAAAACGAGTCTTGAAGTCCTCACAAGCAAATAAACAAAAGGCTATACCGAAGCTACACGGGCTACAGATAAAAGCAACGACTAAACACGCAATCACAAGCCGAAGTAGCGGTGGTAGCGGCACAAAGAAGCGCGAAGCGCGCGCAACGGGTGCGCCCGTCCGGACCGGAGGAAAAAAGAGAACGATAGTGACGTCACCGCCCAATGTTGCTTTAGTGATCGGCAACCCGCTGGCCGCCCGCTAAGGAGCAGCGGCTCGCGGCGGGTCGCATTTTTATTATCGGCATTAGTTGAGAACGCGGCGTCGCCCGGACGTAATTTTTTGGCTGGGGTCGTATTTTGTGTCACTACAACGATACCAGTAATTTATTTCATTTTGAGTTTTGGCCGGAGTTGCCCTTTAAAGGGGGACTCAAGCGGTTTTTGGGGAAGCTACTTTTTGGTGCGATGGCGTTAAGGAAGTGTCAATGAATGAGTATCTTCAGTTTTAGAAGGCAGAACCGCCTATTAATCACGCAGGAATAAAATACGTGCGGACTCTTTTCTGTACTTGCGAGGACCAATGAAAGTATCGTATGTTTGAAAATTTTGGCGGCCTTTCTTTCCCCGCTGCGTTGGAAATAACCGCAGCGGTAGACCAATCACAGGTCGAGGAGAACTGGTGGCGCGCGTTGCATGCCGGTCGTGCCGTTCGCGGGCCGGCTTCTTCTCTGCGAACATGGCGTCGGTGGTGATCGTTGGCGTGGTCGGCGTGGTGGAAGCTCATCGTTCCGCGTAAAAGCGCTATCCTTGACTGTGAATTTTCGTCGTGTGTCGCTATGATAACCCAGCACGTACTAGAAGGGAAGATCCACCTACTCGTGCGGCGATGTAGTGGCAGCACTCTCAAGACAGCAGAAACGCCCGTGCCGTCGTGTTTGTTTACTTCGACTACAGTGGTGCTTTCTAAGCATTTGTGTCCGCGAACATCGCCCGGATTTCTTATTTGGCGCATTTCATGCGTGTGCTCAAGTTCAAGGTATTACTGGCGCGTACCGTATAAAGGATGCGAATTTTCACGCGTTTTCATCACCGGAGAAAAGTGATTAGTGTTAGCAATCCTGAACGCTCGCAACGTCTATCTGATCACGAAATCATATTTCTACGTTGCTATATCGCTGCTAAGATTACATTGTCTTTTATAATCGTAGAAAAGGCGTGTGGCGATATTTGTACTATTGTAATGTCGTGTATTAGAGTCGTGATCGTCCAAGACGGCGTACTGCATCTTTTTATTTTATTTTTTTCATCCACTGTAGCCTTCAAGCCTATCAAGAAAAAATAATAATAAAGTTTTTGGCTATAGAAAACTGTCTGTCTATATTCTGTTACGGCATTAAGTAGCAGTGCGTTCCCTTTTAGAAGACCCGCTGCGCTTGTTGCAGGTGTGTGTACGCGCGGCGCTGAGCGGTCGTTCCGGTTGCAACGGACGCAGTCGTAAATACGCGCTCGTTGCACATGTCTGAACCAGCCTTCCCTCCGTCCTCCCGAGGCGAAAGTCAACGTGGCGACATCGCTTGACATCACGTACCAGAGGTAACGCTGCGATGTCAAACGTTGGTTTGGTTAGGACTTGCCCAAACCGCAAAACGCCCGAAAAGGTCTGCGTTTCGTCGTCCTCGGACAGAGTGTCGAACCGAAATTTTTATCGGTTCGGTTCCGGTTCGGGTTCACAGATTTCGGTTCAGCTCCGGTTCAGTTCCGGGGAGCGAAAAATAACGGTTCAAACCGGTTTGAACCGGTTCGAACCGGTTTGAACCGCTAAACTGAGAATATGTTTTCCGCGCTCCTTTGGCAATAGGCACTTTTTCTAGAGTGAAACGAGTAACTATATAGCTTTTTATCATTTGTTGAATCCCCTTTTTTTTCAGGTACGAAAAATGAATTGAGTTGTTTAATTTTGATGAAACAGTAAAGGAAAAGCTAGATTAACATATATGACTCAAAATCTATTTCTTTTTACCCCAGTCGCATATATTTTACCTGAATCTAAAGGTTATCAGTCTGGTGGGTCGTCTAAAATGCGCGTGATTAGTAAACCTTTGCGTCGCAATATTAAAAGTCGAGTCCTACTGTGCTCTTTTACTTAGAAATTAGTTAGTGCATACAGTCATGAAATGGGCACGTTTTCGCCATATATATTCTGAAATCTAGATAATAAAATTCGTTTCACAATATAAATGATGATGATGCAACCGATCCTAAAGCAATAATATTTTCAAAATGTCAGGAGAGTTTCAAGACAAACCCTTTCAGTCTACCTTTTATAGAAACTCTGAGCGGCAAGCACAACGCTTGCTTTCCTGATCAATATTGTTTACACTCAGCGCCGTGATGCAGGCGAATAAGAATGCAGAAAAGAGTGACCTTCGTATTCAGTGCGGATCTGGCATAAGATAGAACGCAAAGAAGTGCACCTTTTCGACATAGCTTTGCGTTTGATGTTTGTTCTTGACAAGATGCCGGTCACTTCAATTTGTAAATAAGCATCACCCTTGCTAATTGGTGATTTGTTGTTAGATACAACAAAGTGGTATTTCATAGACTACTCGACATTAAAGCTACTTAATTCGTCGCTTGCTGACGGTCTGCGTGCGCAGTCGTCATAGTTCTGCCACGCGCCACTGTGTATGTACTTTGTTTTCATCCAGCCCACAGACACATAAAATTGTTCATCATCAAATAAAAGAACAAACAGACTTCTATATGTTTGAGAAGTTGAATATGCGTCAGAAACACAAGTTATTTAAATCAAATTCAAAATGAAAAAAAAGGCATAAGTTTCTCCCAAATCGCTTATACACGTGCCTCTCGAGGATAAAAACGCCGGAAAAGATTTGCAGAGCATATATCAGATAATTTGTAGGTGCATTAACTTATGATATACCTCTTGATGGTGATAGGCCCTTTATTTATGTTGTCAAGTGTTCAGGTAGTAAGAAAATATTTGTTATTGTCATCAATAAAAAAGACTGTATGAAGTTCACATAACCGCTTCAGAGCGACATGGGAGGACGAAACTCCAAAATACGCCATCTGTTGAGTCTGCGGAACGTGCTTATTTGTTCGCTGTTTGGCAGTGTGAAACACCAGGTCGCGGGGTATGCCAAGAAGAACTGTGTGCTCACGTTATAGATCTGAAGGCAAATGCACGAAATGTGCAGAGAGAGGGATAATAAATTATATTCTTCTGGATAATGCCATTCAATACGCATTACTGCAAAAAGAACTATATAGGGATGCATGATTTTAAACGTAAACACGTTTAACGGAACTCCGTCTGGTTGGGTCAATAAGTTGAGAAATGCAGACCTTCACAAATCCAAGTCCTAAACATTTAGTGGCCCGACGTTTCAACAGGTCGGGCTCAATAGGTCGACAGCCACTTAACCGTCGGCATGTGTCAACGGACTAGGGCACTTGAAGAAGAAAAAGTGAGTGAAGCAAACGACACACCGTAAATAAAAAAGAAGCTACTGCTCTCCACGTGCAAATAATCCCCCTTGATAAAATAAAAAAAAATTGGTTTTGAAACGTCAGACTTTTTACTGTTCAGGACTTGGTTGGTTATGCACCATAACCAACCAAGTCCTGAACAGTAAAGAGTCTGACGTTTCAAAACCGTTTTTTTAAATTTTATCAAGGGGGACTAGAGAAATACGCACCGTATTTCTCTAGTAGAGATGCGTGTAATGGCATTCCTAATTACACATAAATATCGCAAAAAACAGACAATATATTTCTAATTTAACTCACATTAGACCATCCGATTGCACGAGCTCGAAACTTCGCAGAATACCGTCTTGGGAGGCTAAAATGATATTTGGTTTTACGGGCACTTGTTTTGTGGCCTGATTTTACAACTCCCTGTTTTATCAGTCATGCGCGCTCTAACATTTTATGAGGCTGCAGCATATCATCGCGAGACTGCTATATATACTGCACAACTTTACCATTTGGACATCCCTTTAGACATCCCCTATTTAAACACCGTAAAGGGACGAAGAAAACCAAATGCTACTTCGAACGGCGTGCCTATCAATGTCAAACATGAGCGTTCAGTGACGACATTGGTCTAGAACGTCGGATAATGATGACATAGAATTCTGGAGGTAGAACTGGCTAAATAGGCGCAAAGTACCCTTCTGATCCTTTCAAGCACGTGACTCTCACTTATATATTTGCTTGGGACACCCGTAAATTGGTGGGGTGCTCATATCATCATAACTGGATGTTAATTTCCAACACTTAGGAAGATCGCACATGGTTGTTTCACGCTCTTGCCGTTTATTTTGGCTCAGACCAATAACGTCATCAACAAAAGAAAATGCGATCAAAATTCTGAACCTTTTCAGCTATTATGTTCAAAATACTCAAGATTTTTTGCTAATTTTATGTTTAATGTGTTGCTATAGAGCCCCGGCCACTAATTCGAGCGAAAGCAATGCAAATTTTAAAAAAAATGGCCAGAAACGCTTTGCATGGCCTTTTCAAGTCCAGATGCAGTTTATTCTACAAACAAACACTAAGATTTTGGCTAGGTACAAAGATAAAGTGTCGCGAGAATTACATGAGGCATATGAAATTAGGACCACGGAGAAGAAATGTATGTGACACGTCCCTATCTTTACCTACAAATGAGTTTTAAGTTTTGAAGCGCGGGCTGAGCAGATTGGGTAAACAGGGTTTTTGTGGCTATATAACGTGTGAAGTTTCAATAAACTGCAGTTGAGAGTGCGCCTTGTCCTGTTTCCCTTCCTCTGTGTCACTGTATTTTTTCGGCGCTTTTTGTTTGCAATGAACCAACTGGCCCAAATCTCCACTTTACTATGCTACAAGCACGAGCCTTTGGTCCCGACCACTTGCACTGCAGGAGCGCGCGTGCTTGGACGCTGAAAGCCCGGAGCTCGCTTTTTTAGTTTCTGATACGCTAACACTTAAAGTGAAACGGAGTATTAGCCCCGAGAGCGAGCACAAGCGTTGCTGCGGTCGCCGCGCCCTGATTGGGCGAGGTGTTCCGTGACGTCAGGAGGAGGACTCCGCTCCGCGATCTCGCATCGGCTCGCTTCCCAGCACCGGTTTCCTGGTTTGGCGTTGTGTGCCGCAAGCTCTTCCAGGACCTGGGCCTCGTTCACCCGGTGTCCAAGACGATGAGTTAGGCTGATATAGACGTGCTTCCGTACCTTTTATAAGCCTGCTTGTCCCCTTTGCCTTTAAAATTGGGTTACAAATCCCTAAAGCTATTGGCGGAGGTGATTCCGCCGATGAACCTTCCCCTTCCCCCACGACAGGAGGCAATTTTGCGAGGGGTCGGTGAAGCGGTGCCGCAAGTGTTTCAGACGCTGGAATTCTGTTCCTTGCATGTTCATGATTTAGGACGATATTACATCCCGCTTCCAAGGCATTTGAAGTGGCATTTATATCATGGGCCTTTGGGTGGTCGGCAAATTAGCTCGCGACCCCGACTCTGCGCTGCCACTCTGCATGCGCTGATTCGCAGATGTTTTAAAGGCCCTGCGTCTGGTGATCTTTGAAGTGCTCGTGGAACAGGGTTGTCTTACATAAATCTAACTTCTTCGTAAAATAATTATATAGTTTATACACCTATGCAGGCATATTTCTTAGAAGATGCATAATTACTGGAAATTAGTTTGTATGGTAGCAGCAAAAACGGCCGAAGTTCCCCCAGTTGCCTGTGTAATATGTATTGAACTGCCCACACTATGCACAGCAATAGTACCGTAATTTGTAATCTTCATACTTTTTCCTGACATTCTTTATTCCAGCCTTGGGTATTCGGCAAATACACCATTTAGTTTGAATGTCATTTATTTCCAATTAAAAGAGCCACTGCTGCAGGTCCCCAAAACCTTCCTCAGCCTCCAAACACCCTACAGCTGGGCTCTCTGACAACAGAGGAAAACAGGAGTAAAAGCAAGCATTCGAACGTCTGTCCAGTGGTAGATGCAGCACTAGTAGCAGAAAATGTGGAACCTGTGAAGGGTGACAGTCTACGTGCGAAAAACTTCTGGTATTCTAGCTTCAGGACAATTCGATTTAAGTAAAATCTCAATCTTTAGAGCTTAAGGGACTAATGACGATCTAGATACCTTCGCTTACGTTTGTTATACGTTACTTGAGGGTTGATATAAACAAGTCCACAGATACCACCCGTGTAGTCCATTGAAATACTATCCGAATCCAGCAAAGGTCAAATGCGAGCAATGTATATAATAAATGTTCCTTGTTTTTTTACTTTGCCCCTGCACTTGGGCTGTCTTACTTGTGATTCTCTCCCCATGTCCCAGACTGTTTTTAGCATGTTGCTCGAGCAGCATGCAGCTTTTCTGCTTCGGCGATCTTGTTTAAAAACAGAGATACAAAAAAATAGTATACATAAGCTGCCAATTCATTAAGACCATCAGCAGCATTTATTGTGTGAGATGTAAATCTATAGTGATGCTCCTGCAATTGTGGCCATATTTCTTTATTTTCATATACCAGCTGTGATTCATGCGTTGCCTGCCCTGTCAACCATGCTTAAAATGTTGGTTGAAGTTTTGCCTGCAGCTACAGGCCATACCTCAATAAAGCCACATATAAAAATTTACACTTCCTACGAAAAACAAGCCAGAAAAAATTCAATAGGAACGAGCGCGCCGACAGCTAGCGTCGTCACAGCCTCCACAGGGCGACCGGGGCGATTCGGGGAAAAATTCTCTCCTCGCCGTGACGTCACCCCGGTTCGCAGTAAGGGGGCGCCACGCGAACTTCTCGGGGCTAATTGTGTTGAGAACATCAGATTTCAACAGAAAACTGAACTGTTTAACACGGTTTACACGTGACATCATCGCACTATATGTGAGTGGTCAGAGATTTCTTTTTGCTGAGAAAATCAAGCCCGAGGTGCAAAATGCACACTGCAGAAGGTTCGCGCTCAGTGCAACTGATGCATTCAGAAACCAAAAAATATTTTGTCTTGATGCAGCGTCGTGAGGAACGGCGCGAGCGTCTGGCACCCCGAAAACGCGCTTTCTGGCAGGAGTGATTTCGCAAACGAAGTAATTTTGCAGGATCACGCTGTCTGCTCTGTGCCGAAGATGCGAAGCAGAGGAACCTTTACAACAGAGTAGGTTTTTAACCCCTCCCCCCTCCCCCCTTTTTCATTTAACGATGGTCCTCCAGAGAATACTTTTTATTTCTGAGGGACTCCCTCCTTTGTTTGGGGGTGAGAGTTCGACAATTATATTTCTGTCATTTGTTAGCACCAATTCTTCATTTCTTTTATTTTGCATCCAAAAACTGTAAAGTTTAAACAAAACTGCGAGAATTTGAGCGGCTGCCGACTTTCGGCTGTCCCTCAAAGGCCACTAGAATCTTTCTTTTCAGGTATCCTTGCCGTACACACTTGTAGTTCTATTTATCACCAGATTAATAAGCTCTATTCAGTCTTTTCAATGCTTCTATACTCGGGGACAACTTTCTCAGACAGTTCAGCAAGAACGAAAACATCTTTGAGTGCCTCAATGATGTGTACACGTAAAACAGTTCAAGCAACGATTTTTGCACTTTCAGTAAATACCGCTAAGAGCTAATCCCTGACGTTGATAGCTGGCAAAAACACCCATTAGTTTTCTCTCTGCTCAACGGCAGACGCAGAAAAAAATAAAGGAAAGAAACAGCTTTCCCCTCCTCAACTCGCCATTAGAACAGGCGGCATTGTGATCTGACGCTAATTGTATACCGCCAGTGTTCATCATAGTCATGCGCTGGGGTTTGCAAAGAATAAAGCACCGGTTGAGATCTAGGCTTTATTAGAGTTTGGCTATTCTCCTCTTTGATTGAACACGAGCCAACACGAATGTTCGGCGATGCTGATTGCCAAGAACCCGAGCACTCGGCTCAGGCTCATGACAACCGAGTACGTCACGGTGTCGCATGACTAGTGGTGAAAAGTCGTGATGGCTAATACCCCTGAATAAAAAAGGCAGCGACATCTTCTCCTCCTCCTCTCACGCAAACACCTTTTATTTTTATGTGTTGCTTTTTTACACCCGCGCGTCGACGGTAGCGCCGCCTGGTTTGGCCCAAGATAGCAGGCGTCATTCTTCAAAGGATGTCGCTACTTTTCTGTGTAAAGGCTTTAGTGATGGCATGTGACGTCACGGTGTCAACAACGCTAATACATCTATATTCCGTTGCAACTCAAGAAGGTAGGGCGAGGGAGTAGAAGGCCGGGGAGTAAGAAGCAGACGAAACGTTGGAGAAGAGAGGGGAAATTGACGTTCTGAATTTAACTCGACTTGGACGCGGTGAGTAATGCGACTACGCCACGGGGCCACGTGACGTGACATTATTTGACAGCATGTCTTGAAACCATGACGTCACGGGACCACGTGACACACGATTAATCGTAGTGCCAATACAAAAGCGCCACGAAAACCCACAATTTCTTATACATTGCAATTCGGTTTATGACAATTTGATCACTACATAGAAATGCATCTGCCAATGTTTACTTCTCAAACACTCATTTTGTAATAAAAACAAAATTACCGTGAACCGTTTTGAACCGGTTACCGTTATATTTTTTTGCGGTTCAGTTCCGGTTCAGTTCCAAGATGGCGGCGAAGATTTCGGTTCGGTTCAGTTCCGGTTCGGCTAAAAATAACGGTTCTGTTCCGGTTTTCGGTTCGGTTCGGTTCCGGTTCGATACTCTGTCCTCGGAACCCGAACATGACTCCGAAGCGCTGCTATCGTCCACATCGCACGTCGGAGTGGCGTCATAGGAAACCATCTCCAGGTCGGCTGTCCGCCGAAGAATTTCAACCTCTAACGGCGTCAGGTCCTCGAGACTTGAGAACTCCGCCGACTCCGCCATGATCGAAGCTCGAATGACAAAGCGGTTCGGCCGATGCGGCTACCTTGGGATCACTGCGCGACGGAACGTCGTCCAACGCCATTGGCCCGAGATCGCTTTGATAAGCGTGCGAGGACCAATGAGAGTGGTTTCGTTTCTCGGATGGATCCGAGGTTTGGCGGCCTTCAATTACATTTTTATTAAAGAAATAATCACCGTATGACTACACTTTTTTGTTTTTAGGGATACTTAGGGCGTCTAAATCCATGCTGTCATCATCAAAACACGAACTCAAAACCACTTGAGTGTCCCTTTAAGATAATTTTTTTTCTCCTTTAAGTCGATTTCTTGCGACGCTTTCTGAGAACAGCGGACGTTTGAGATGGTAACGTGATCCAAACGTACGAGCTGTTTACAGCAGCAGGGTTCCACTGTAGACTTGTTGAAAACTGGCACAATCTTATATACCACTCAAGTCGCCACGCGCACTAAGCTTTGGCAGTGTTTTCTTCCAGAGTGTCTTTTAAATTAGAGTGTCTTAAATAAAAATCTGTCTTCGAGTTGGCCGCCTGGGTGTGAGAATGGCAATAGACCCTTGGCCTTTAGCCATATCAACTATGCTCTCAGCCCGAGCCAGCAAGGGGTGTACGCGGGTGTAACGAAGGCAGCAAGGATAGCAAGAAGTGTTTTCGCATTGAAAAAACTGCAATAAATTGTCTTAAAGGAGGGGAAAGGAAAGAAAGAAATAGTGTATGTGACGGGCATCGAACCCACTCCAGCTTCAGCACTCGCCTCGATGAGCGAGGAACACTCACCAGCCCTCTTAACAAAGCTGAAGGTAGGGATAGAGTTGAGATTT
Source organism: Ixodes ricinus (assembly GCA_037355805.1). NCBI lineage: Eukaryota > Metazoa > Arthropoda > Arachnida > Ixodida > Ixodidae > Ixodes > Ixodes ricinus. Next base: position 106,922 of record JAZHYW010010845.1, on the reverse strand, counting down.
TAAAGGAGCAGTGCAACGATACTCAATTGGAATGTTTTTCTCTTTACACGAGCTTACTGGCACTAGTGGGACTCAAGGATACTCGAACGCAACGCCACTGGCCAAGAAACTCCTTTGTTGCGGTGTAATTTCAAGGACAAAAAGCGATCATTTTCATTCAATGTCTCCTTTGCAAAATTTGATAACGTAACGTGGGGATCGCAGTACACCCATATGACGATATTTTAATGCCGTTCATAGATTGGACCCGAGCATTGCGTGGGCACTCGATTTGGGCCGTGATAATTACTAGCTCGAGAAGCATTCGGGTAGTGGCCAGTGTCCAATCGCTGCAACGACGACAATAGCCGAGCCATAACAATGCCTGGAACTCAGCGCGTGTCCTGTGCTTTGCCAACCCCAGCGTGTGGCTATGAGCAACATTGGCGGCATATAATTAGGGTTGTTCGTTTTCGGGTAAAACCCGATTTTACCCGATTTTTACACCCCGAACATGTTTCAGGAGAATCGGGTTAAACCCGATTTCTCCCCGACTTCCAAAACCACATAACCAACCTATTTATTTTTACGCCGCACGGCGTTTACGGTACACACGCACTAGCTACCCTACCTCGGGACAACAGTGACCTATAGTTCATTTCGCAAGCTGCTTGCAGCACTGTGGACGCTACACGACTCTCAACCAACCGCCCAACGAGCGCGCTTAACTCACCGGGACATTCTACGGAGGCCGGCTGAAGAAAGGCGACAATAGGCATTGGGGCCTCGGAGGGACATTTCCGTCCATCCGCAGTGCACGCAGTTGGAACAGCCTCGGCACGGCCACGTAGCTTCGGCCCTGCTGCACGCAGCTTGTGAAATGCATTATCAATCCCCCTTCGACCAGTGAGGTGTCGACGACCCGCCTGGTCTCTCGGGTAGCATGGCCATCTCGCTGGCGTCCAACCTTTCTCACGAACAACGTCCGAGCCAGTCAGTCGCGTAAACAGATCGAGAAAACTTAACAGGTTTTTTCCATAGCGAAGTATCTGATCGAAGACGACCGTCCCTCGAACGGCCAGGGTTTTTGTTGACACCTGAAGGAAAGGAGGATTCCGTGGGCGGTGCTTCCCTTGAAGCGACCGACGGCAATCAAAGCTGGAAAGCCCTGATGTCCCCCCAATTACCAGTTTGAAGCAGACCCATAATTTTATCGCGTTAGCGTTAAAAAGCTCGTAATACGCCCCGATAAAAAAATGAATGTATTATTGAGTACATTTGTAAATTTAACCCGAAAAAAAACACGAATTTTGGAACGTTTCCACAAAAAACCCGATTTCTCCCCGATTATCAGCTTGAAAAATAGCACCCGATTTTTACCCCCCGAATTAAAAAAAATACTAAAACCCGAAAAACGAACAACCCTACATATAATCCGCTCCAGATCACGTGGCCGCTTGTTCTGTGCTGCGAGTTGAGGGGGTGAACGCTGCTCGTTTTTCTTAAGTTTTTTTCTGGGGACTTCTATTGCGTGGGGTGAAAAACAAACGCGTGTTTCATAGGTCGATCATTAACGTCAGGGATCCGTTTTAAGCGGTATTTGCGGAAAGTACAAAAATTGTTGCATCGCCCCTTTAACTGATTCACGAATGCTGCATCGAACGTAACGCAGTAATAATTCACATTTTTGTATTTACGTCATGTATAGGCCGTAAAGTGAAACATACCGTATTTACTCGCACAATGAACGCACTCGCGTAATGAACGCACCCCCCAAATCGGCTCTCACAATTTGGACTTTTTTTCACCCGCGTATTAAACGCACCCCCAACTCGGACGTCAAATATTGACCCCTCCCCCACGCGCGCAAATGAATGCACTTTTCTATCCTGGTGCAGCGAGGTAAAACACCTTGCAAAATGCGTTAAAAAATAAAAAGAGATCCAACGGAAGCAAGGAAAAATTACACCATCGTCCCGAGGGGAACCATGGGGTGATGCGGAGAATCGTGTTGGTTCCGAGGAAAAGAGTCAGTTGCGTGCTGACGTCGAGAGATGGCGCCACCGACTGCCCTAGCGTGACTCCCCTACGCGAGCCTTCGTCGCGGCTCGCGGCAGAGAAACTTGGAACGCCTCTGCCACTTATTTTTTTCACACTTGAAGGAGAGGAGACTAGAGGAGAGTTGCGCGCGCGCGCGCGGCGTGAGTGGAAGCGAACGCACGCGCAGTGCACGCAGCTGGTAGAGAGAGAGAGCGGAGAGAGTAACGCGCAGCTGTTGGAGAGAGGGAAGGAGGAGAGTTGCGCGTGCGTAGTGTGAGTGCGGACTACGACGCCGACGCCGCGGGACATAGACCCGAGCAAGAGATGCTCCGCATCTAAAAACATGGAGAAGAGCTTTTTTTTTCTTGCACAGCGCAGTCTGGATTTCAGGTCACGCGCCTGGCGCAAGGAGATAAGAAAGAGAAGCAAGAAGCCCTCGCCTAAGCAAAGCGAAACAAAACAACATGCAAAAGGCGGCAAAAAAAAAATCCACGGAACCAAGAAAAAAAAAGCTTTTTGTATTCTTTTTTTTGCACAGCGCAGTTTGGTTTTGGGGTCGCGCGTCACGCGCAAGGAGACAAGAAAGAAAAGCGGAGAAGCCCTCGCCTAAGCAAAGCGAAACAAAACAGCTTGGGAAAGGCGGCAAAAGAAACAATACAATCCACGGAACCAAGAGAAAAAAAACATAAAAAGAAGCTTTTTTTTCTTTTTTTTTGCACAGCACAGTTTGGTTTCGGGGTCGCGCGCCGCGCGCAAGGAAATAAGAAGGAAAAGCGGAGAGGAAAGAAAGAAATGCGCAAGAAAAAAAAACATGGATAGGAGCATTTTTTTTTTTGCGCATCGCAGTTTGGTTTTGGAGTCGCGCGCTGCGCAAAGAGATAAAGAAGTTACGATTGATTTTTCGGGATAAAAGGTCCGTTCATTATGCGAGTAAATACGGACGCAAAAATTTTACTTCGCGTAATGAACGCTCCCCAACTTTGCCTCGATTTTTCGGAAAAAAAGTGTGTTCATTCTGCGAGTAATATGGTATGCGTAGGCTACGCAGGACTTAACTTTAACTTTTATTTCGGGTTCTGCCGGATATTACCTTAAAGGGCAACTCCGCTTCATTTTTATATTTATAAAACAATGCGGCCCTCTTCAGTATCATATAGGAAGACCCCATGTCAAATATTACGATCTAATTCCGTCTATATATTTAATAAACTGGCCAGCAAACTTTCAAACGAGCCAAGTCGCCGAAATCTGCCAACTCTAGCGTGCGACGTGAGGCGCAATCGTCAGCGCAGTCAATGCGACGGAGTTGGAGCGCTAACGTTGAACCACTACGCCAAAGGCATGACTACGTCATTCTCACGTTTTGTTTGTTTTTACTTCTCAGAGCGAAATTGAACGATGACGTCATGAGTTTCTCCTCCCGGTGTTGGCTCTACGGCGTCCACGTGATCACCGTAACGCGGATGCTCTAGTTTGCGCTGCCCTCCGCGTTTATCGCATGTCCGGTTTCTCCGCTCCCCCCTCCTCTTTCGTGTTCTCCCAACACCACCTAGAGCTGAAGGCCGCAGCGCTCCTCCGGTGACGTCACACGAGTCGGCTGGCGAGCGCCGCGGAAAAGTGCTGCACTGAAGGCGTCGCGCATAGATTTACCGACGTAGAATGGCATTTTTTATTGACCCAAACGTTTGTTAATTGGTAAAACAGGATTTATAAATATCTATATGACTGGGAAACATAATTTGTTACACGGGCAGCATATTAGGACGTACCATTATTGTTATGATATGAAAGAACAAGGTTAACGACGTTTTGAGAGAGGTGGCTTTTCGTTTTAGGCATCCAAATCTTGGGTGCTTTAATTATCTCTAGGAGTGAGAAGACACAAACAAACAAAAAACAAATGCCCTGAAACGTTATTGTACGTGATGGGACCGCCAAAATGCATAACAGCAACAATCCAGTTGGTGATGACATGAGTGTTTACTAAATTTGTATGTGAAGCTAATGAAAATAAGATTATTAAAAATGTGGACTTTTGGAGCACGAAAAAATGTAATGTGTTGAAATGTACTTTTTACCAGAAGTAAACATATGATAATAAAAACAACTGCAGGCGAACTGGGGAATATTTATCATAAAGTAATTAATCCGAGACTGAGACACGAAGACGAAAAATTAAACGCAGAAAAGACACAAAAAAGAGGGAAAGACGCCGCCCAGATCGAAGTGCACAAGTTTTGATTAAACCGAGCGCAGGCAAACTTAGCAAGCTTAAAAAATAATTTTCAGTAAGGGACACATGCAGCTGTGGGAGCTTCATGCACACATCTACCCGCGTTCATTCACACTACGAATAGATGCTGGGAATATAAGTTCTCTCACCTTTGAAAGCTTCAAGTTGTACATCCTCGTGTATCCATACTTTCTTCTTGTATCCATCTTGACACAATTCAAACACAAGCAGCTAAGATGCCGCTCTGTAGCTTTCGCGACACTAAGACACAGCACATGTACGGCATGTAGACTTTAATGCCGCTTCGCAATAATAATGCTATGACAACTGTTGCACTGAATATAAAATAATTATTTAGATTTTAGGGTTTCACATTTCTTTTTCTTTGACTGGAATTAGCTAGCCTCGTAATCTTTTCGTTCACCCTTCCACAATAGTTTTTCAGCACAATGTTCGTGCTGCACCAGAACAAGTTCTTCAGCACGAGCTCACTTGTGTGTCTTTCTTCACATGCGTCGAAGTCACAAGTCTCGTTGGTAGACAGCAGTTCCATTGTAAGCTCGGTGACGAACTGACGCTGGATCGGAACCTTCAGAAACTCTGCCTGCTTGGAGAGTCCTTGAGGAACAACGTAATTGTGTGTCACGGCATTAACGGCGAACATAGTTGGATAAAGGAGCCCCCCTCGATCCCATTCATTGAGAAGAGAGTAGTTCTCCTGCACAAGTAAAACTATTGCCGTCTTATCTTCTTCAGTAAACGCCGCCCTGCATTTTTGACATTTCGGCTTTTTCAAAGCGGCATCAACTGCGTACCCTGCCACGTAGACTAGGACTGGGAGGGTCTAATTTATCGCTTGTGACACTGCATCTTCTGTAACTACACTATGTTTCAGCTGGGCCGTGGCGTGTTTACTTGTTTTTCAAGCTCCTCCCATCGCTCGTCTTCACACGGGATTGTCGGCAACGTACTCTGCAGTCGCAGCTTATTTTCACCTTCATGAAGCTGCCTTATAGATATGTGCATTTACGAGCCAGCCAGCTGCCCGTACTTCCCGAAACGGTCTTCCAAGCTATCAGTCTGAATCTTTCCCAGCAGGACATAGTTCAGCCCGAGTTCAGTGAAAGTTTTTGATGATCTCCACAATTGCACGGGTCGTTTCACGGAGTGCTCCGTGAGTCTCCTTGGTTAGCGTGCCACTGGTAAGATTCTCGCTTTCCCATACGTCAAGTCCAGCCAATCAAAAAGACTGCACAAAAAATGCACATTGGGATCCTCCTCTGCAGAAGTCACTGGTTCTTGAAAGTCGTCTCTGAGTCGCGTTCCCTTGTTCGGCGTCCATGTTAAAATCTCCTTCAGATTCCGAGAGCTCGACGACTTCATTGATTTCTTTAAAAATGTGCGCCACAGATGTAGGAACAAGAGGGGAACATAGAGAGAAGGCTATGCTCCTGACCGTGGTTTTAAAAACGGGAGCTTGCGCTACAAAGATACGTTTCTAAAATTAAAAGCGAGAGGTAGCTTGTGCTTGTCGCCTTCGCTGCCACTTAGTGTAAAATTCAACAAAATAAATTCAATAATTAAAAAAAAGTGAAAAGATATGAGAGGTCTCACCCTGGTATGCGTCGATAGAACCAAGTTTTTTTTTCGAGGAATCGCCCGCACCCATACTTTTCGCAGTTCTTCATCCTTGGGGAACTAAACACAGACACTTTCTTCGACGACGTTTCATAATTCCCATGGCACCCAGGGACACAGCATTTATGAGGCATGGCTAGCCCGAAAGCCGCCCGTAACTTGACAACCACAACGCGTTAACCGCCAAGCACACAAACACGCGTTAACCGCCAAACACACCAAACACAAAAGACAAAAGAGACGGTTAGAGCAGTTCGCGTACTCCCGCCGCGAGGATTGTGCAAGCCGCCGTGCGCAAAGGATGCAAAAATTGTCACTGCGCAACTGCCCCGGGAGAGCCCTGGGCGCGGAGAAAGCTAAAAACAAAAACAAAAAAGCCCAGAGCATGCGCCGCTTGGCGTCCTCGGGAAAACACATATAAGAAAAAAAGAAGAGAGCATGTGTTGCGGAGAAGCCTTCCTCTCAGGTCGGCCCACTCGTCGTGAATCTGTGACGTCACAACTCCGAGCGTGTTGGTTCTCCCCTTCGCCCTCTCCCCCGGGCCATCACCGTCCGCGCCATGCAAAGCGACCTGCCCGCGTCGCGTGTCCTGTACCTCGCCCCCACGAAAGTTACAAGACCACGTGGTTCGACGTGACGTGGCCATGACTCTGAGAACACGAGACCAATGTTACCTGACGCAACCGAAGTTTCGGTTTCGGTATCAGCTGATGTTTAAATTAAGATTACACAATTAATATTCAACATTTCGCGAATCCGAAGACGTAGAGCTGTTGAGTAGTACTTTGTGAAATGGAATCACATGTATAGCCTAAATATTTCAGAATTGGAGGCGGAGTTGCCCTTTAAGGTCCGTTCACATTCTTGCGATCTCTTAAAACTGGGTGCCTGGAAACCTCTTACGAGGACACACTGGCGCCATCTATTGCGTAACAGTGTAAACTTGGCGGTCTGGCATATTTTATATTTTTCTCGCGCATTATCCTTTCTCTCTTGGCTCGAAGAACTTTTGTCAATGTTATAAACGAAGCCTTTCTTATAGGTATTATGCACATCTGACCTTGTAAATCCGGAAAAACCTTCGCTCTTGTGAAATGCAGTTCTAGGGTCACCGCATAGATGACGCCAGTGTGTTCCCTCATCCTAAGAAATTTTAAGAGGTTTCAACAGGTCTCGTCTCTCTTGGTCGTACTCGGTTGCAAGAGTGTGAATGGGCCTTTGCTCTTTATTTCGATTTTGGTCAGACGAAACTTTAAATTTTATTGCTAGATCCGTCGGACGTAACTTTAATTTTCATATTGGGTTACGTCGAGCGTAATAAGATTTTATTACAAGTTCTGTCGGACATAAAGCTAGACACTGCGTAAAACACATTGCCCTCTGAGGAGCTTTATCACATCCATATTAGTGCGGCTCATTGGGGCTGTAGCCTAAACAGCAAGCCGTAATTGTGGAATCTTTGAAAATAGTCCTCAGAGAATGTTCCCTGAATGTAGCGATATACCCACGCTACGTTCAAGGAGATTGAAAGGATGTCCCTGGATAAATTTGCAACATTTCAAGAAACTTGCAGAAGTTCTTCGTATGTTCCGAGAATGTTCTTAGAGCCTTGTTAGGTTATTTGAATGTTGATTGAGTGCCCTGGTAATGTTCTATGTCGTTCTCAAAACGTTCTAAGAATGTTTCGTAAAAATATTCCCGAAATGTAGCGATAAGTGCCTGCGCCACATTATGACGTCGATAGAATGTTCTTACATAGAATTTGCAACATTCCAAGAATGTTGCCTATATGTTGTTTCGAAAATTCCCGGAATGTTCTCGGAAAGTTCTTGTGCTACTTGGGTTAGTTGTCCATCATTAAATTTTTCCTTGATAATTTCCACCAATCTTCTCATCGCCTGTTTGTGGCTGTAATCCTTTTCTCTTCCGTCCTTCTATCGTCACAGAAAAACCCAGAGCCCCAATCAAATCCGTTACCCCTTCAGGGAGGGCAGGCGCAAAGCCCCGTGCACTTCCAAACCAAGAGCTCTAGTGTCTCGCTATCACTATGGCAGACGGCACATAATGTCTCCGTCTCCTGAAATTTAGCCCTATAAATCCTCGTCCTCAAAAAAACTTCCGTTCTTGCCCCGAACAGCAAAGAACTTCCCAGTGAATTGTCAAACACATTTTTCTTTCTCATGTCCTGCTGTTAAAGCAGATTTTTCCTGCATTCTTCCCTCCCACATTTTTCTTTCTGCCTCTTTCACTCCGTTTTCCACTTAAAGGGCAACTCCGCTCAATTCCGAAAAATTTAGGCTTACATGTGATTCCATTTCACAAAGTACTACTCAACAGCTCTACGTCTTCGGATTCGCGAAATGTTGAATATTATTTGTGTAATCTTAATTTAAACATCAGCTGATACCGAAACCGAAACTTCGGTTGCGTCAGGCAACATTGGTCTCGTGTCCTCAGAGTCATGGCCACGTCACGTCGAACCACGTGGTCTTGTGACGTTCGTAGGGGCGAGGTACAGGACACGCGACGCGGGAAGGTCGCTTCGCATGGCGTGGACGGTGATGGCCCGGGGGAGAGGGGGAAGGGAGAACACGAAAGAGGAGAGGGGGAGCGGAGAAACCGGACATGCGATAAACACGCAGGGCAGCGCAAACTAGCGCATCCGCGTTACGCTGATCACGTGGACGCCGTAGAGCCAACACCGGGAGGAGAAACTCATGACGTCATCATTCAATTTCGCTCTGAGAAGTAAAAACAAACAAAACGTGAGAATGACGTAGTCATGCCTTTGGCGTAGTGGTTCAAAGTTGGCCGCTCCAACCCCGTCGCATTGACTGCGCTGACGATTGCGCCTCACGTCGCACGCTAGAGTTGGCAGATTTCGGCGACTTGGCGCTTTTGAAAGTTTGCTGGCCATTTTATTAAATATATAGACGGAATTAGATCGTAATATTTGACATGGGGTCTTCCTATATGATACTGAAGAGGGCTGCATAGTTTTCTAAATATCAAAAATGAAGCGGAGTTGCCCTTTAAGCAGTCTTCTCGGCCCCATCACTATACTTCGTTTCAGCTTCCGTCCGAGCGCAGCCAAAGCTACGTGTGGCCGGAGCCAATCACACGCCGGCAATAGGTCACGCGATCTCGCCTGCACTTTTGTATCACTCCGCTGCGCCGCTGGTCGTCCGTGCCGCCCGTGCTCGCCGAGTATTTCGTCTGCTATGGGTTTATCAACGGTATCGTCTGCTACAGGTCTAGAAAGTGCCCTTTCACATTCTGAAATTTAGTCACAAGGCATGTCAGTACGTAGGCTGGCCGCTGGTGTCTGCGTCTGAGCTTTCCACCTGTTCGGCATTTCGGCATAGTTTCGAGATGTAAGTACAAATTGCAAGCTGCCCGATGACCCGACAGTTGATGTTTCCTTGTATTGTCTGGATATACCAGGGCTCGAGGCGCAGTCCTTTCCACCAGCTTCTCGGCGTTCAATGTGACCGGCAGGTAAAGGAGTGCCCTGATTTCACCGTGTATCAGTGCTTTGTAGTGGCCCGGACGATTTTCTTGTTTACAACGCATTCGCTGTACGACGCGGCCGGAGTCTCCTGCCGAATTTGAAAGTACATTCATCACGACCTCTCGCGCCTGACGCCCAAAAGTGCCTTTGCGAAAGGACGTTTTGAAGCGAATCGGTGAGGAAAGCAGCGAAGCACATGATTCGGCCATTACAGGAACGAAACCGCACAAAAAAACCGAGCTCTGCAGCCGTGTTGCCAGCGGATGTACGTGTTTTCACCAAACCACATGCATTTACATATATATATTAATAAAAACAGAAACTTTAGATATTTAATTCCTTTAGTTGCAAATCATTCTCAGCAGTACACATCTGGAATATTGTGCAATGTTTACGCACAAAACAGTTCTTTAAAACAAAAAAAAAACTTTTGTGGACTACTTTGTGGTGCGTAGGAATGCTCTTCTCGAAGTTGCGAACCGTCCCCCAGCCTTTGGCTGCGCTCGGACGGAAGTATTTAAATGTGAGCTTTCGGATTCGGTCTGTCCATTGCGTGTTTAAACTCTTCATGTATACCCGTGCCCATCACGTATCATCCATTTCGGTGAACCTTTGTTCAAATTTCAACTTACTAATTTCCTCCCTGCTTACAAAAGAAGACCAGCCCATGTCCCCCTGTATTAGAGGCACCACTAGGGTCGGCGGCACCCGGGGCAGTGGCCCGTGGCGACACCATTTCCCCCCCTGCCACCCCCTCCGTTCATCGCCCACCGCAACAACCCACCCCACCTCTGCGTGGCCCACCGCGACACCCCCTGCAGCGCTGCACCCAAGACGGTCAACCCCTCTTATGACGCCACTGCCCTGTACTCCCACATTTGGTATCTTTCCATGTGCTCCCAGTGCCAATCTGCCATACTCTTCTTTGTCAAATTTTTAATCATCAATGAACCTCTGACTTCATGCATGGTACTCCATTGCCAAAAGACAGTCCTGGTACCATCACTCTTTTCCATATAGCCCCAACCACTTCATATCTATTATAGTTCCAGAGTGCCTTGAGCTTCATAACAGATGCATTTGTCACTTTTCTAATCATATTATCTTTATGTTACTCTATACATTTCCTTCCCTCATTGAGCCAGTCTCCCAGATGTTTGTATTTTCATACTACATGGTCAATTGCAGAGATGGCAAAATTACTTTCAAAAAGTAATTAAATTACATTACTAATTACTATTCTGAAAACTGCAAAAATGTAATTAAATTACATTACAAATTACCGCAGACTAAAGGTAATGACATTACATTACAATTACTTTCCAAAAGTAATGAAATTACTTTGAAATTACTTTGACATTACTTTTGAATACCTTGAGGCAGTAATTCGCGCTCATTATATTTACCATATACACCAACACAGTGTTTACAAAACAAGCCCTCGTTTGCCCACACAGCGCGTGTGCAGGAACCAGACCCGGAAGAAGCGAGGCGCTGCGCATGCTCAGTGCCGACAGCAGCGCCACCGCAGTGATGTCACGTCAAAGGGCCGAGTTGGTTTATATATACCAGAACTCAGATCTTCTTGTTTACACCGCAACAGCCTTATGTGCCCCAAAGTGAACCATACTGAACAATGGTTTTGCTGGCGCACACGACATAAGTGTTAAACATGATGAATAGCTTCTTTAGATGTGACTCAGAAAGACAGTTGACTCACCGGTTTCGCTGTTCACTCAACGGTGAAGGTTCTTACTAAAAGGGTGATATGTTTTCGTCTTCCTGATTTAGAAGTTGTAGTCCGTGTCAGTTTGTTAAATCAGGCAATGGCAGCTCGTTCTTACAAGGAGTCGTCACGTGAAACGTGTCCCTTCCGCCTCGGACGCAATCTATTTCTATCTCCCGAGAGCACTATACAAGGCAATAACTTTTCTTGGAAATGAAGTGGAGAGGAGGAGAGCCCGCGCACTGCATTATTCAGCGCTCAAAATGGGAGAGGGAACGCGTGCCTGTACCCTCCACTGCATTGCCAAGAAAAGTTGTCGCCGAGTATTGTCGACGTATTATCGGTCATTCCTTTCAAGGAGCATTTTTCCGAAACACCCGAAGAGTCTAAGTTTTTGCGCATAGTCATACAAAGGGCCCGGATAATTGCTAAGCAGAAGCGTCGCCGATTGAGGAATGGCGCGAGCTTCCTAAATTGTGAACTTTCCCAACAAACGAGGGCGATATCTGCTTGTAGGCTTATTCCCGAATAAACTTCCCAAGGGAAAGGAGCTAGGCATACCGCGAGCGGCACCTGCTTTGCTCAAGGACGCACGAAACGTTCTGGCGCTTTGACAAGGCATTTGGAATTAACTATTTATTCCGGTCGTTTGTTGTTCACAATGGTCGAAGCTTATGGTTTGACCTTGCTTGACGAAAGTACAAGGCTGGGGATCTGTTTGTCCTGTCCTCTCAGGTTTTAAATTATGTTTAGCTGACTGGTGATGTGCCCGTCGCCTTGTAGCCTATGATCCGTTCATCCCTAAGCTGACGCACTGTCAGCTTAGGGATGAACGGTGGAAGCTACGTGTTTGTTGGAGCAGTCACACGTCTATCGTTCGCCACGTAATCACGCTCTCGTTCATACCCACGCGCAGAGAAAAGGACGGGACACGTGAGTAAAAGAAGGTGTTTGATTGGTTCTGGTTAGCTTGCAGCTCGCACAGCACTGTCAGCTTAGGGATGAACGAAGTATAGTATCGTCGTGATGACGCCACCCTGTGAATTTGTCGTGCCTGGAGTTTGTAAGCCGTTGCCTTCCAGCGATGTCTACACGTAATCTTCTCTCCTTTGCCTTTCCAACCCTCCTTTGTGCGTCTGTCCAGCTCTTCGTACAAGGCTTTGCGCTCAGGTGGCCGTCGATTATTTCCTCTGATGCTCTTTCACAACATTTCAGCATGCAAAATAATTTTTCTCTTCTTTCTTAAAGCTTGCAAACGAGTTTTCTAATTTAGGACAAAAGTAATTTCAAAAGTAATGAGTAGTTTTTCCAAAATTACTGCCTGAAAGTAATTAATTACATTACTAAATTACTAGCCTAGAGAAGTAATTCATTACATTACTCATTACTCCTAAAAGTAATTTAATTACTGTAATTCCATTACAGTAATGTCATTACTGCCATCTCTGGTCAATTGCAATGTCTTGTATCCTCAGGGGTCCCTTTTTCGTTGTTAAACACGATTACTCCAGACTTGTCACTACTAAAACTCATGCCCATGTTAATTGTCACCTTCCTCTCCACATATTCCAGTTAGTTCCTATTAGGGCGCCTCAATGTCCTTCTGTTTAGGGTGATGCCAGCCTTTGTAGTACCCGATGCGGACAGCATGCGCTCACAGGTAAAATACAAAGAAATCGACGAACAAATGTCGCCATAGCACAGTCAGCGCCACAAACGGGTGCAGGGACACTCTTTCACGCGCTTCTGAACAAAAACTAAAATAAAAGTGTGGGACCAATTGGCCAGATGTCTCCACCCTAAAGCAAAGCGCACATGAAGGCACCCGAGTTCCTATAATGTATCCAGGTTATCTGCCATGAACACTACGTCATCCACATAGATCAGTCCTGGTATTACCTGTATTACACTTCTCCCTCCTTCCATATAACTCGCATCAAAACCTAAGTTGCGCTGCTCTCATTTCTTTTCTATTTCCCTATATCACGAAGAGCAGAGGTGACAGTGGACAGCCCTGCCTGAGCCCTCCTTCTATTGCTGCAGATTGTGTAGTTTCTGCTTTCCATGCTATAACTACCTTATTGTCTGTATACACCTGCTGAAGAAACCTAACCAAATTTGCATCTAAATTATACTCCTTCAGCTGACCCCCCCCATTCGTTTTTCCTGGCTCACGTTTTCATATGCTCCCTTGATGTCCAAATAAGCTAACCATACAGAAGTTTGGTTCTTCATTGCTATTTCTATACATTGAGTGGTGACGAATAAGTTATCTTCAAGTCTTCTATCTCTTCAGAATCCATTTTGGAGCTCCTGCAGTTATTTGCATATCTTCTGCCCATTCCTCCATTCTCCGCTTTACTATCTGCATAGCTAATCTGCATAGAACTGAAGTTACCATTATCTGACGATATGACTTAATGGTGTCTTTGTTTCCTCGCCTTTATATATTAGTCTAATTTTACTTAGTCCCCAATCATTTGGTACCTCTCCTCCCATAATTACTTCATTAATCACATGCCGCAACTTCAATTTGCTTGTTTTTCCTAGCGTCTAAATGAGTTCCATGGGTATGTCGTATGGGCCTGCTGGAACCTTACTTTCTGCCTTGTGTCACTCTTTTGTGGTCGTCTCCATTGTTACACAATTGTGCTCCTCCCCTACACGTGCTGCTGTCAGTGCTATCCACCGTCCACCTCTGCTCAAGCTGAAAGGAAGCCTCAGATTTTCTGCCGTTGCCTGTTTCCTCCTCCCCCATGGTTAGGAGGATCTTCTGCCTTGCAGAATCTCGAGTCTGGTCGTCGGCCTTTAACTCGGGCGGTTCCCCAGGTCAGCCGCTGCTCCTAGAACACTGGTGCAAAGCAGTGAAGCTTGACGCACATGCGGAAATGCAAAGCGCTGAAGCTTGGTGCATGCAGACTGGTGCAAGGCGAAGAGATTCAACGTGAGTGGAGCAAGTGCCACGGTGCACCCGACATTGCTGACATCATCTGGAAATTCAGACGATGAACTGGACAGCGCGGTAGACGAGCAATCTCCAAACACCAACAAGCGGTTCCGACGTCCAGCTCTGTGCATCCGGTCCTAGCACACGCGCAGTGCCCACATCTCGTGTGGGAAAATGCGGGCCTTTTGTAAACAGCGCATTGGCCACCTGGTTTTACCTGGAGTCTCAAAGCACAGCCGAGCTACGAGCCAATGAAATCAACCAAACAGCGTCAAAAGCGCTAGATCCTGGCATTTGTGAAATTTTTTTATACATGTTCCTTCATCTGCTAAGCCAATCAGCCGCAGCGAATGCCTGGCGACTTGTGCTTTTAGCACAAGTGTTCGTGGTTGTGCGTGTTCGAGCGTTCAACTGTGCTCTGACCCGAGATAAAACAAATTATACAGTGGATGGAGACTCTGTGAAATACATACATGTACCATTTTCCTTTTCTCCTGCTTCTCTGAATATTAAAGTCAACCAATAAAATACTCGTATTTCTGCTTTTTTTAAGCTTATCTCAGCACAGATGTGGTAACAATTCTTAACAAAAAAAAATAGCATTTTAATGAAAGATGTATCAGTTTGAGGCGAAAATGAAGCAGCAGTTCTAGTACTGCTTTCATTTTATATCTTTCTTTGTTACATGAACGGTGGAGTATAATGGACTTCGCAATCTAGTCGACCAGGAGCCTGTAGCCTTTGTTTGCTATGCATTCTTTTTCTTTATGTATCTTAGTTTGTCGGTGCATTCTTTTTCTTTATGTATCTTTACAAATTGTGATCACTATTTTTTTCTTTTTCAATGTACCAGTTAGAATCTTTTATGAGATTGGCAGTATTCCTAAATCAATAAACATACGTCTCATAGTTGCAAGTTCCAATGGCCCCAGGTGGTTTCTAAACTTTTTACAGCCCAAATACTTTTGTGAAGAGCAAAGTGCATCAACAAGACAAGCATCTTTTCTTGATGGGAAAGCGTTTCAAACCAACACCTCCTGGTGCTGCTTAAACTGGCACAGGACAGGGTGCACCAAGTTGATGAATTCAGTAGATTAACCATTCAGTAAAGAGGTTTTTCATTGCAGCTAGAGGCAAACACCAGAACCCCGCAAGGCCTGAAGCAGGGGCTCTGAACCACAGCCAACACGAGGTCCAAAGCTCTCGAAGACGGGCGAAACCACACCCTACTGAATCTGCACAAGCCTGCACGGATCCAAAGAGCTATAAAGCAGGAGGCCCGAACGACGGTTCTTGTAAAAAAATTAATTTATTTAGTACCAAAAGATTCTACATATAGATATTTGTGAGAAGGTTTGTTGTACATAATACCTATATTACGCAGCGAGGAGAGCTCGAGGAAAAGCCAAAGACCAATGCAGGTGATTAGTCTCCCCCTCCCAAGAAACGCCGACGTTGGGTTTGCCAATTCGGGACGAGGGCCGTCTCTGGGAGACAGGCGCGGAAGGCTTACACAGAAAGCCCAGACAAGGTATTGAGTGGGGGCTCTCATTTGTTACTCTATATACAACTAGGAGCTATACAATCAGTGGTATGGTACACTCTGAGCATGCCCACACACATAAATACATGCGGTAGCCTCGCGTATCTGCTGTCCAAAAGCGTCCGTCCGATATGCTATGTACAAGTGCGGCGGGCATGCGTATGGCCCTCGCTCTGGCCGAGCGACGGCTTCGTCGCAAGTTCCCGGCTTGCCACCTATTGCTCTGAACCCGAGGACGTTCGCTCATTCACCAACGCAGCCTGCGGCATTCTGCCCGACCGTGGAAAAAAACGGACCTCCGCATCCGGCTGCGACGGGTCCCCCTCACTCCAAGGGACGTTGAACGATTCTTCGGTGCGCATGTACACGGAGTGCCGCGAGAAACGAATTGGGAAGACCTTAACGCTTCGTTTCAATGCATTTCCGAAAATTTGTTCTCCTTTAGAAAGTCGACCCGTCGAAAGTCTGTAAAAGTGGGGAATGATTTGGAGCCAGCCGGTGAAACATTGCCCATGTAAAACTTCCGAGACAAAGAGAGTAAAGAAAAGGACACACGCGCGCCGTTTCGAAACATGCCAGCGAGCTTTGCGAGTTTTTTTAGAGTGTCGCGCTCCGACGAACGGTGCAGCCGACCCGGACTTAAACCGACTCCGCCGAGAGGATGGACAGTTGTAGTGGAGATCGACGAGGTTGCGCCGACCGGGACGCGAGACTTCAGCGATCGAATTTCCCGGGTTGTTGTCTGTCCCCGCCACCCGAGTCAAACGTTGCGGCATATAAAGCACACTTGAAGTCGAGCGCGAAGTAACCCAGACGCGCAACCGTATTTAAAATTTCCGCACAATGTACTTCCTCGTGGTGCTACAGCGAAACCCGTTTAGAATGAACCAACGTACAGCGAATTATTGTCGATATTGAACTTGCAGAAAATTTAAATAAAAATGCATGTAAAAAGTATGTTTTATAACGAACAACATATTGGCTATATCGAACTCTTCCCCCGGGAAGGCTTCCGAAAACGCGCAAACAATCATCTTCTAGCTTGTCCCTTTCAACAAAAAGAAGTAGGAAAGAAAGAAAATTCCAAAAGCTCAAGTTGTGAACAAAATTGAGTGAAGAGAAGCAATTCAGAAGAGGAGAAAGCTAAAAAATACACACTGCATGCACGCACAAAAAAAAAAAGGCTCGAGGTACACCTAACCTTTTCTTATGAGTTGTTATTGCAAAAGCACGCACACCGCTCTTCGCTCCCTCTTTAATCTGCGGCGCACAACGCGCTGACCTTGGGCGTGGAACGCTGGAACCGCTGCCTCGCGGACACGCACCGCCATCGGGTGAGCGATTGTTGAAACCAAGGCGCATCGGCCAACGGGAGCCTCGTCGACGCGCCGCCAGCCAATGGGACCGAAGCCCAAAAAAACATAGGTTTGACTTCGCTCCTTTGGGATCGGAAAAACTATGTGCCGTGTGCAGGCTTTTTGCGTGGTTTCATAGCTGGGAGCAGGCTCCACTGGAGAAAGAATTTAAGGTGCAGTGTTCGCGCTTCACACTGGTAATGTCGGCTCGCTCTACGAGACAGTTAATGCTTTCTCATTAAAAAAACTTTCCATCCCAAAGCGTTTGCCCACGAAAAGAAGCGATTCAGAAGAGCAAATGAGCTAAAAAACAAAAACAAAAAATCTGCATGCATGAAAAAAAAACAAAAAACAGTCCAGCGCATTGTTACAAGGCGGAATTGAAGAGATGAGAAAGAAAGAGAAGCTCTCGCCTTACAACGAACTCATCGTGGAAGTTCGTTGTAAATGTTTTTTGCTATGTCGAACTACTTGCTATATCGAACTGATCGTAGCGTTTCCTGCTGTTCGTTATAAACAAGTTTGACTGTACTTTTCAAAAAAAAAATTTAATTGCGAATTATGTTTTGTACATTCAGGTTTCCCCATCCAATTTCCGGATTATTTATTCAAAACATGCGTTTCAAACGCTTACATGCACCTCTCTACCACTGAGTGGGAAGCTCCCACAAAGCACATGTGACCCATTGATACAGAGAAAAAAAAAACGACGAAGGAGAAAACTGGCAAAGCACCACCAATCCAGTGTGCAATGTACCGGTGAAAGAGCCAACGTGACGAGAAGAAACTGACAGACTGGACACAGGCGTCGACGTTCCACCGGAACCCCCTCTCGATCGGCAAGAGTCTAGGCCGACTGCCGACGCGGCGCTCGCGTCTACGCCTGCGGCTTGCTTTTCACTTGTGGCAACGTACGCGATAATGCTAGTCTTTCGGGTTGCGAGGCCTTTCGTGCCAGGAGTAATCACCCGCAACGTCAAAGTTGCGAGAAATAAATTTGTAGCCACGTCCGAAGAATGTGCATGTGTCCCTTTCTTTTGCCCTATTTCACCTCGGGTGATTGCAAAGAGGGGCAAGCTCCTTCCATAAGGCCCTCTACCCTTTCCAGATTAGCAGAGGGAACACTGAAGAGGAGGCAAGTGGACTAGCTTCCTCTTTAGTGTTCTCTCTGCTAATCTAGAAAGAGTAGAGGGCCCTATGGAAGGAGCTTGCCGCTTTTCTTCACCTACAACGCAGTATAAACGGTCACACAAATAAATGGCACGAAAATTTCAAACAGAAAGAAAGGAGGGTGACGTAGGCTAAGAAGTTAATCGAGGCTTAACCCACCGTGTTCTCCCGTATCTGCAAAGTCTCTGGCTGTTTACTGATGAAAGCCGAGATATCTGAGCACTCTTGCCTAGATGATTCGGGCCCAAGATACGCATAAAAACCAGAACAATGTTTTTTTCCCCTTCTTAGATTGTCAGTGAACCCTCAAGGGGAGTGAAATATGACACAGAGTGATGAAAGAGGCAAGCCATTACAAGATGCGAGGTGTGCCGCCAATGCAGCTTGGCGACGCAGGCAACGTCGTTCAGCCGCATCGCGAGCCCCTCTTTGCTTCGGCTTAGGACGAACAACGGACAATGCTAAGCGGCCTAGAAAACGTCGGGGACGTCGGACTTTTGGCAGGAACCTCCAAGATGCGACACAGTCACCGCAAGGAGGCGTCGACTAATAATGGCACCTGCTTGCAGTTCGCTAGCGATCGGGGCTTGACTGAAACCACGAGTAATCACCAGAGATTCAAGTTTTGACTCGGTTTTGACGAAATTCGAAGTGAGGAAACATCCACTTCACCTTGCCATTTCTTTTCTTTCGTCACAACGCCACACCAAGGTGTCAATGTGAAAAACAGCAAATCATTGTGAGAACATGATAGAGACATCCCTTTTTGTTTTGTTGCTCGAGCTTTCTCGACTGCATAAAAACGCAACACATCTTCAACCAGTGTTCAGATTCACTTCCCACTTTGTGGCATTGAGATATATTAGACGTGAAGAATTAAATAGAAAAGCAACCCCTTCAATCTTCTCCACAAACCTGAAATTATTATTCGGTATACATTTATCATTTCTCCTTTTGGTAAACCCGAAAAAAAACTACACACCCTAGTCCATACACCAAACACTCATTTTACAATGTTGTTTTGCAGTCAAGACTGTAAAAAACACTGTCAATGTCAAAACAAACAAAAAATCTGCCATTTGTATTTTGTTGACACTTCTTTTTTTGCTATTTAAAGCAATATGTTCAAATCAAACGAGAATGATGACAGCAGAGCCACAACAAAGTTGTCCACACGAGCAGCGGTCACACGAGCAACGGTCGATGCAATCCCCAGATATTGTCGATACCTGTCGTACGTAGCCTTTTCTTACGGGTGGAAGCCACCGAAGCAGATTGTAGAAAGGTTTTTGATGAACAGTGCACAGTCAAGCATCAACTGCATGTTTTGTTTGCAATAGAAGTTTGTCTAAAAGTGCTTCCTATATTTTTAGTCCTTACAAGACACGCCTTTCTCCAATACCAGCCTACCTCAAGGTAATAAATATGAATGAAGCTTCTTCGAAACTGCTTCGAGCCCAAAAGTAAAAGGAAAATAAGACAGCGGCTATTACACGAGCTTAAACTATGTACAGAGTGCTCATGACCTGCTCTGTGGATAAAAATCAAAACTTCTTCGTGGTCCCCATGTAAAATGTAGAAAAACAAACGTACCACTTTTTAAATCGCCAACAAAAACCAAGTTCCAAACATTCAATGTCGACGTTCAACTGCGCGATGGTAACATTAAATAGTAGCTCGAATTTTTTACTAAGAACATTAAAGAGTGCGTTACATTACAGTTGCATTTCGCCGTCCGTCTCGGAAGAGGGCCATCGCAAGTCCTTCACTGCACGGCAGCAACCAACCGGAGGTGAGCTCCGTGAAGACTCGAGGCAACTGCTTTTTTTTTCTTGCATATTTTGATCTCCATTGTCACTAGGTGCTCGTCTTCGTGCAGTAATGCACTGAGGAAACATACGCATGACCACAACGCGATATGAATGAAATGATTCGAGTACTGGCACCACCGGCCCTCACGCGAGCCAGCGTTCAATGCTTCGATGCCGAACACTGGCTCAAACCTCGTTCATGGTTCCAAGAAACGTCGTCGTAACTTTCGTGCATTCCCTCGCCCTGCCGTGCAAGTAAGGCCAAGTCTACGGCACGAGCGCGCCATTTTCGAATACGCCGCGAACCTTTGGCTCCGGTTCCAGCACAGGGATGTCTTTCAAAGGTCGCAGTCTGAGCTTCCACTAACAGGCTGGAGTGTTTTTACGGCAGTTGGAGGGTTTATGAAGAAGCTACGCACCGCCTACACTGTACAAATCTATGCCGGTTGACGCAAACGAGTTGCCGATGTAGAACAATGCGATGTCCACTCGCTGCTGCCAAGTAGGACGAGGCCTAAAAATGAGTCGCTAGGTCTGCTGGATGTCCAAAATGTCGGCAGTCGCGCCACCAAGAGAGAGGCCCGTGGGCGCCTCGTTTGGGGACGTGGAATCACCCTCTCCGTGTGCGAGGTTATTGCTGTACAAATCACTGCAGCTGCCAGTCAACGAATCATGTTGGTTCCCCATGGGCAGTCGTCCAAACAACAAGTTAGCGCGGACGGGGACGGGGATCACTTCGGGCCGAAGCAACGACAAAATGAGCAAACTTAAAAACTGCATTACCAGTAGCTGAACCCTTCGGTCGTTTCCAGAAAATAAAATAAGAAAACAAGGCTTTCTGTGACACAATCTCTGGCGATTCGAGTCGCCTCTGGGACGCCCGATTACGGCGTCGCCCCAAAACAACCGGGACACCCAACAAAAATTTTTAAAAAATCCCCCCCCCCAAAAAAAGAAGAGTGAAAATTCTGAATTAGCGTGGCCAAGAAAACACACCTTGCTTGCCACGCTAAAAAACACGAGGACACGCACTTTCCATATTGCTTGCAAGGTGCACACGCAGAGTATTTGTGACATCGCTCGTCCACGCCCGGCGAGACGAAACGGAGTTTTGTCGCGAGACCGAGAACCCGCGCGGAAAATAATACCGCGAGCCCGGTTGAGACATGCAAAATCCATTCTTTCCCACTTGTGAAGAAGCATGCACTGTTTCCGGGGGACACATTCACAACCTCAAGTTTCTTTCCTAAATGTCACAGCTCAAATTAAGTACAACTCAAAATAAACCACCCCCTTGGCACAAAAAGTAGTTCCCGGCGTCCCTCGCTCCGGCACTCGCGGAACAGAGGTCGCACCTCTGGCGAGCCGTCTGCGTCGATCGAGGACGTCTGCTTTCCACGAGGGTGGCCCTCGAAGCAGTGACTATTGACGGACGCTTCGTGCGGTCGCACAATGGGAGGTGCCCCCGCGACTTCTCACTAACGCCTCCCTAAAGATATGTACTGGCTAGCCTTTGCTGTAAAATGGAAATGTGCCGCTGTATGAGGTACCGCCGCACCGCAGACCGACGCCGTGCCCGGAACTATCCCGCCCAAACCGTTTTAACGGCCCACCAAAGCGAGGTTAGGCGAATCGGAGTGCAGCGGCACGCCAAAGTAAACAACAAAAACAAGCTTGTTCGGTTCCATGGCCTCCGTCGTCGGGCCCTCCTTGGCGCTGACGGTCGGTTGACTGGCTGCTTGTGGTGCGGTGTGGCTTCCCAGCGTCCCAACAAGCAGCACTCCGTGGGCCGATCCTGAAATTTGTCCAGAAATCAATCGACGACCTTATCACCCATCCATCCATTCATGTTTAGCGTGGCCAACTTGTGCCCACGAAAAACAACGGGGTCAAGGACGGCCTGGCGTCGACGACGATCGATTAGGGTTTCATCGGGAAAAAAACGGCTAAGGCAATCATGTACCAAATGAATAACTATTGGCAAAACAAAAAGGGCACTTTTGTTATTGAGATAAGACAAACGCAAACCACGGTGTTAGTTTTAGGGCCAGAAAATTGTATACTTCCGAGTGGCAAAAGCAGCCATTTCAAAAAGACTTTTAGAGCAGGTCGCTTGGAACAAAAGTAGTATAATTTTTTTGGTGCCCATCACACATTGTGCTTGCAAGATTCTATGGCACACTTTTCGCCAAAACCGGTGCCCCAAAACTAGATGCGCGTTACAATCAAAACCGAAAACCGAAACTAAAGAAAAACGCAATACTCGGTAAAAGGTGCTAGCCCCATCGCCGTCATGACTGTTTGCTTACATTTTGGTATTCGTATCACGCCCATTCTTTCGCGTCTACAGACTCGTGCCAGCCGTTTTAAGATTGAAAAAAAATTCCACTAGGAGGTTTTATTTAAACGAAAGGCCATCACGTTGGCAGGAAAAGATAGCAACGGAGCAGCACTGCATGGCCTCGCAGTCCAAGCAACCCGACAAGCTGGCAAAGTGTTGTTTAGAAGACGACTCTCACAAAGGCGACGGTCACACACACTTACATGCGCAAGCGCAGCATTTAAAACGCTTTAGACGAAAGCAGGGATCACCTTTGTGGACAGCAAAGAACCATCGTCGGACTCTGACAACGGCAACTAGTGCACGGCATTTCTTTTTGTGTTGGCTTTCGTTTCATAAAATCCGCTCTATGAGGTACGTGCTCAATCTTCATTATTTCACCTGTGCAGTAGAATCGGCCACAATTTACTTCTTGAATACTGAAAACGACTTATTTTTCGCGGGCTCAATATTTTGCGATTTAGGTCAAAGCTGAAATTTTGGAATAAGTCGCGGGTTCTAATTTTCGCGACCCGGTGGGATCTCAATATAAATTCCAATAGTTTACGTTTTGCCAGAATTGTTCGCTGGGACCTTATTTTCCGCAAATTCTAGGCGAATCGCAAATTCGCATAAATTAAGTTGTTTACAGCATCTGAAAGCTAAATCTGCTACGCATTACAATCGGGGCGCGTTAGAATCATGCAACCACGATACTGCTAACACAAGTGGCAAGGTGAAAAGCACCGCAAGCCCCAATATCTTCGTAGCAATGTCACATATTAGTATGTAACAGCAGCTTCTTTGTGGCGACGAGCAAGAATTCAGGTAACACTTTGCCCAGAAGATTTATGCAAGGGGTCCCCCTCACTGCCGAAAAATTAATCCCTTAGAAATGTCGCCGCGTGCAGTCTGGCTTACCTGAGCGCACAAACACACACGCACATCAATGGGACGTGTGTGTTTGTGTGCCCAGGAAAGGCAGAGAGGCGTGGCCTATCTGCACGCAAACTTTTGCTGCTTCTTCATCGGCGGCAGTTTTGCTACCCTGGTCCTCTGCCTGAGGAGTGAGGGAAAACGGACCCTTCATAAGGCAGAGCCGAGGCGTTGCTTCAATGTTCTCTCTCTGATTTTGACGACTGTCTCGTAACTATGTAAATAAACCATCGTTCCATTACCAAACCTCCAACCTCCACTGATCCCTTGGGTTCTTCACATCAGGGAATGGACGCCATCAAAGGGCACAAAAGCCTCAGGACGTGGGCCTGAAACCCGCCTCTAACAGCGCCCACCCGGCTGCGGCAGCCAACAACCCTGAGGCACTCTATCCTGTCTGTTTGAGCCACTCGCCTTATCTCGAACAATCTGGAACCAGACGCAGTGCATCTCTTATGCGTTTGCGAGTACCCCCGGTTTCCCGCTGTCATCCACTTCAGGCTTCTGGATGGGCAAGTATACGAGTTACACAGCTGGCTTTAAACCCAAAGTTGTTGCCTTTGCTCTAGACAACAGCAAAACAGCGGCCGGGCAAAAGTTGTGAAACTTTTGACGAATAAAAGAGATTTTAAAAAATTTCAGTTTTTCTGTGTGTAATGGTTGCATCCCTAGTTCTCGCCTGAAACCATAAAAAAATACCTGCAGCCATTACACGCATATATACGGTATATGACAAGGAGCTCAATATGTACTAACTGTGCAAAAATCAACCTCCTAGCTTCAAAATTAAAAAAAAATATATATATATATATATATTCTTGAGGAGCATATCTTTTTAATGACCTTCCAACCCACGTCTCATCCTTCATTGGTCTGTTTGCCGACGACTGCGTAATATACTCTGAAATAACTAATGATTCTGAAGTTTAGTCACTTCAGAGTGACCTTAACAATGTTTCTTCCAGGTGTGATAGATGGCAAATGAAACTTAATCCACGAGTATCACGTCAAAATAACCCTTGTCCTTCTTACAACATTGAAATGTTGCATAAGATTCCGCATCTTTATATGAATACCCTGGCATACACATAAATAGTAACTTAACGTGAAACACTCTTATGAATATGTAACTAGTACTGCTACCCGCATGATCAGCTTCCTCAAAAGAAACTTCTCTCCTGCACCGCTGTCCTTAAAACTGCTCCTTCATAAATCCCAAGTTCGCAGTAAGCTCGAATACGAAGCCACTATCTGGGATCCTGCTAGAACTCTTGCATTACCGCTAGAGGCGGTTCAAAACCGTTTCATTTGTTTCATACTACGTAGCTATCATTGCACATCAAGCATGACAGCAATGAAGATAATCGTAGGGCTGCCTGACCTCTCCCTCCGCAGAAAAGTATCCCGGCTTTCGTGTTCGGATTAAGTTTTACGTGACGTTTATCTGCCTCTAATAGTTTTGTGTACGTATTTCGATGCTTTGTTTCTTTTATATTCACCTGCCCATTTTTCTCTATTAAAACTTGTTGTTGGCCTAGTTGGTTCATGATGCAGTCAGAGGTTTTTGCGCGACACAAGGGACCAAACACAAGCGAGTAGACACGGAGTAGACACGGACGGACTTGTCCGTGTCTACTCGCTTGTGTTTTGTCCCTTGTGTCGCGCATAAACCTCCGACTCCATTTTTCTCTGTGTATATTGTTTAGGTTCTTTTTGTCCATTCACCTTTGTAATGCCTTCGGGCTCTGAGGGAGGAAATAAATAAATAAGTAAGTAAGAGCCCCGTTACTGGATCACTTTGACTGTAAACGCTGTCCAAAGAGAGTGTTTGAAACCGTGTCCGCATATTTATGGCAGTGGCCATGGGCATACCAACCGGGGGGGCAAGGGGCACTTGCCCCCCAGTTCTCAGAGTGGGGGGGGGGCAAGGCATGTGTTTTGCAAGCCCCTGAAACAGCCGTCACTGGGCAGGGCAAACACTGGCCGGCGGCGCTCAAGGGATACCAAGAGCACCGCCCTCCGGCCCTGGCTCTGGCAGCACCATCAAAGCTACGCGAGCCTCGACAATGTAGCACAAATAATAGTTGACGCCGAGCATAGATCAACTCAGTCATGGAACTGTCTATAGACACTGCCTCCACGCGCACACCTCCCTTTCCCCCAAAGGTTCGCGTCCCGCCGTCCGAAGCGCCACGGTTTGGGAGACTGCTGTTACGGTAGCTACGGTCTAGTACTCTACAAGAAAGTTTCCCAGTACAGCCTCTACAGTCAGTTACAGGTTAAGAAAAGTTTTCGAGGGAAAGATGGGCAGGGAAAAGGAAGCAGACGCAATGCTGGAGAGGAGAAGGGGAAACCTCCTCCCCTCTTCAGCATTCCATCTGCTTCCTCCTCCCCAGCCAGAAAACGTTTCTTAACCTGTCACTGACTATAGATGATGCTTTAAACGACGCCTCCGGAGGGAGTTCGCTTCTCCGTAGGAGTCCCACGACCGAGTCGATTTGGTAACGTCGGTTGGAGGGGGAGGCACTGTCCACCGCTTCCCAAAAGCAGTCCTGCCTCACCTAGAGCTCCGTACTGAGCGCTGGCTGGAGGTCCACGTGAATGGTGATCTTGTTGGGGTCCTGGTTGGTGGGTGTGACGTCCCCGTTGGGGCCCACGGGGTCACGGGGCCCCCTCCTCCTCCTCCCCTCCCGAGGGGCAGTAGGGCACGTAGATGCGCACCCCTTCCGGAGACCCCTGCTGGGCCCTGCAGACACCGGCCCCACAGGGGGTTCAGTCCACACTTCTTGCGGCTTGAACTTTACAGCCTCGTCATCCAGGAGGTGTTGGCTCCACATGTTCTGCTCAAAGAGAGTGTTTGCCAGGGGAGTACGCCATATTTTCTAAACTATAACCCGGAGGGGCAAATTTCGGCTGAAAAGAAAAAGTTGTTCCTTAGATAGTCTACATCCGATACACATTTCGCGAGTAAAAAATCCTCCCACGTGGCGCACCTCGAAAAATGCCCTCTTTATTAGCTAACTAAAAAGCCTGTATCTACAGAAATTGTTGTTAACGTAATCTCTCATTCACGAAGTCCGTCCCGTCTCGTCATATTAAATAATCATTAAAAAAAATTCCCTTATACTTTGCATATGTAGATAGTTCACACGGCACGAAATGTCGACATTTGAACACGCAAAGCCCGCCGACTATGGCCTAGGAACACATGGTAATAAACCGGGAGGAAAAAGATTTGACACCTTCGCATGCAATCCAGCAAACTCTTTCCGTAGTGTTGAATTGTGGCGGTTGTGGGAATATAGAAATTGAATTTTACAGACAAAAGAAAGCAAATGAAAGACAGTAATATTTTTGAAGATCGTTGCAGGTAAGGAAGTGTGAGCAAGTGATTGCGTGGAAAGAACCAACGGCGCTTTTATTAACGAGAGATCCTTTCAGTGCGATGACGTCACTACGGACATAAGGTGGCTAATCCAGAGTGGGTTACGAAGCTAGTAACACAATATGGCGGGAAAAAAGACTTGGTTGCCCGATCTCTGGTCGTACTTGCTAGACCCCTTCCCCCTTGTCGGCATCTTCGAAAGAATGCCAAACTCTCCCAGTACAGATGGCTCTGGGAAGGGCCACAAAGCGCGCAAGCTCATTCACGCGTCGCACGTATGAGCTTGCTCTTGCGTGGTCTGTACCACCGGCACTGGATAGCTGAGTCAGCAAAGCACTTGTCTCACAATCTCAAGGTCGTGAGTTCGTATCCTGCCAGGGACGGAAGTCTTTTTAAATGGTTCCCCATGAATGTAACTACTCTCCGTGTCGATTTTTTGTTAATGCCGGCTGTTGGAATCAAATGTTACAACAAAACATTACAGAACTCGATAGAAATCAGCCAATGAAACACGTTCTGCATTAATATTTTGCACCCAAGTGCAGAGCGACTTGCCTTCGCCGGGTCGGGGGTGGAGCAGTTTGATCTGGCGATGCCAAGAGGCTACAGTCATTCTTTGCTGGCGTGCCATGCATGCGCATGCAATTCACATGCATATGCACACATTTTGCCGCTATACCTCGCTTCACCTACCGATCAACTGCAGCCGACGCTACCAGTGACCCCAGCGAATTCAACGCTGACACTGTATCGCGCGACAACCCACTCTGCTCGTCACTGCATCCCTTCCGAAGGTCACGCAGCCTGGGATTGGTCTGAATGGCTCGCAGCATCCTCCGTAGCGTTGCCAACTTGGCGGTTTTCCGAGTGGTCCAGCGGGAGAAGCTGCCGTTTGTGGACGGCGGGACTTCTAGCTTATGGATAATCAGCCAGAAAAATGGAAATGCTAATCTCTGGGAAAAGCGGTAGTACTGGATTTTACGGTAGCTACTTTCCCTTCTTGGAGCTTATCACATCACCCAAAAATTCCTCTTACGACTATCTTACGCGCTGGACCAGACACCCCCAGAGATGACCAGACTGCCTCCGGACTTTGCGGAGGAGGAAGAGGAGGAAGAGGTGGCTCACAGGGCTTGTGCGGCCTCCAGGCTCTCCCGGTAGTCGACGTTGTCGTACAGGGACGGGGTCCGGCGCAGCAGGGTGGGACTCGAAAGCTCGACAGGTCGGCCGCCGAGGTCTGCGACGTCTCGGCCAGGGAGTTGCGCGAGCTCAGCGGGTCCAGCAGCGAGCTGGCCCCGTCCTCCGTTCCGGCCCCGCCGCAGGGGGGACGGGGGCGGCTGCGGGGAGGAGGCCCGAGCGGGAGAGGGCGTCCGGCTGCCCCCGTTGGTCAGCTGCAGAGAGGACGCGGCAACGGGCGCGCTTCGGTCACCCCTCCATCGACAACGCTGGGATGCCGTTCGGGCAAGGGGGGAATCAGACTTTTGGCTTCTAGGCTTGAAGGCGCGAGAGCTATTGCCCGTCATAAGGGTGCGGCCGTAGAGCGTGGGTTCGCTAACTTTTCTATCTTGAGTGACGACCGAGAAACCCTTCCCGGTCGTGGGACTGAAACAATGAAGCGGCAGGGAAGCTTAAAAGCCCTCTACGCAGTAACTCACGTACCAGGAAGTGATTGGCTCATAGTTATGCGCGAGTAGGTGGCTCGAAGCTTCTCATATAAAAATGGGAAAAACACTTTATACAGGGGCAGAGACAGCCGAGAAAATGTCGGCGTCTGCTGCCGTACCAACGCCGACATTGACTGGTGGATGAAGGAGTACTAAGGACGAGCATGACAGAGGCTGCGAAATGCGTCCTGCTATTGTACGCTAGTGAGATGTTCTCTCCAAATATTGCTCGATTTTGAACTCGTTAACTGGTCAAAAATGTCCCATTGGTTGATTACGCGCAAGCTGTGGCGCCACGTCCAATCGGCAGATCGGCAGCCGAGTACGCTCTCGCCTAGACCAAAGTCAGACCCCAGCTGAATGCTGACACAGTACTCGTGTTCGATCTGCGCCAGCCGTCAGCATTTTACGTATCCAATCCAGCACTAGTACGGCTTTTTATTTACGGGGTGCCCCAAGAATCCTTTAGAGTTTCTTTCACAGCAAAAAGAAACTATGGATTGTCGAGCTGTGAGTCTTCGCCCAAATGAAGTGCTAGTGGTCGGGACCAGATGACAAATTTTCAGAGCTTGCCGTTGTCCAATTCAAAAGATAAAGGTGATCTTCGGAAAATTTCTCTGGGAACATCTGTGCCCAGCATGGGGGAAGGGGTGTCCCACCTTGGGGCTGGGTGCGAGCAGAGTGAGGTGGGGGTGAGTGCGAGCAGGGTGGGGAGGGGGTGTCCCACCTTGGGGCTGGGTGCGTGAGCAGGGTGGGGAGGGTGTGTCCCACCTTGGGGCTGGGTGCGAGCAGGGTGTGTGTGTGTGGGGGTGGGGTGGGGGTGGGGGGGTGGGGGGGGGGGGGGGGTTCGGGGCTGGGTGCAAGCAGGGGGGTTACTTTGGGGCTGGGTGCAAGTGGGGCGGAGGGTGTTTACCTTGGGGCTGGGTGCGAGCAGGGTGGGGGCAGCTCGAGGCCAAAGGGCCTCTGGGGCAGCTCGTCCGGCGGGGGCCTCCCGGGGAGCACCTGCAGGCCCTGCCTCCTCAGCTCCTCCATGGACCCCTGCAGGGCCTCCATGGCCGCGTCGTCGTGGAAGCCAAAGTCCTGCTCCAGACGCGCCTGCAGGAACTCTATCATCTCCTCCATGCCCTGCCGCAGCAGCGTCTCTGCAAGGACACGCCATGGGGGACGCACCCGTGAGGGGGACACACCCACGAAGAGTTCCAGGCATCCACAAGGTGTCACACGGGGATGCACGCACGCAGGGGTTCACGCACAAGCACGGAATGCCCCCAAAACGTCGCCAATCGTTGCGGCGGGAAAAGAAGAATGGAAAAATTTTAATTTGCACTGATCTGCGAGGGAACTGGCATCTGAACTTGTCGGGTGCATGTTGTCGGACTCTCCCAAGTCCATAAGCCGAGACACCTAGTCGCTGGAAGCTTACTGAACGGAGGGCGTGAAGAGTTCCGGGCATCTTGTTATCGCTCCACAGCCAATGAGATTATGGCATTAACCCAAGGGAATTCCGAGGAACAAATTGTAAAGAAAGAAGCGTAAAAGTCATGTTCCGCATTTCTTAAGCCATCGGTAACTACAGGGTGTCTGAAATAGCTGCCAGGCTCTTTAAACCAACCACAAAAATCAATTTCTTAACCCATCGCGCTACAATTTTGTGCAGCGTTGCTTTTCTAGAAATTTTACAGAACACATCTCCATGTAAGATTAGCAGTATTTCTAAATTTAAAAAAAAGAAAGAAACTCTATGGGAATCGGTTTACAAAACACACTCTGCATTGAAAGAAAAATTCTAGGCCGGACAAAATCGCTCGTAAGCGTTAGCTAGGAAGGTCACTTCCTTGTCACTCCAAAATAGCACTCTGTTCCATGTGTTCTCTTCCTCTCTGCTCCGTTTTAATGTGCTGTTTACATACCAACTGGCTCAACTCTCCCCATTATCACTGTTGATAATCTGTTGGCTGTGGAAGCTTCGTGAACTGTCTGGCGTGCTTCACTGCTGTGCCACGGTCAGGATCGCAGCAGACAACAGCGCCACACACGTACAACATCATAGAGCGGAAATCGAGAGACCGCAAACGAGGATGCGGCGAACGTGCCGGTCAAAGATGCGTCCCAGACGCCGTAATGAGAGGAAGTGGCAGCGCCAACGACTTACTGCGGTGGAGCCTGAGCAGGGTGTAGGACATGGCGGTGAGCACGGGCTCCCCGTCGAGCACGTAGGCGTCCCAGAGGCGCAGGGTGAGGGTGAAGGGTACCCGGTCCAGGAAGCACTGGAAGAACCACTTGAGGGTGTACAGCGAGGTGTGCATCTCGTACCGGTCCAGGTGCCGCTTCAGCTTGGGCAGCAGCCGCCCCAGCACCCGGTCGTGGTGCTCCTGGAACCGGCGCAGCTTCGGGAACCCCTGGATGAAGAACCCTGCACGGGGGAACGTCACGTTGCACCGATCGGGCCGTACCCTGCACCGCCTGACGTACAAACATTCATGCCCCCTCCACACGTAAAGTTTGCTCCTATCCTCCTGCCCGGAGCTGCCCTAGCATAACGGGATGTTTCACGATTTCAACCCCTGGACGAAGAACACTGCAAAGAGTGAACATCTCATCAATGACGTCACTAGGGGAGAGGAGGGTGGGTGGGGGGGGGGGGGGGACCGCCCCGGGTGCGGAGGGTGTCGCGGCAGGCCACCACCTTGGGTGCCGCTTACCCTAGTGACGCCACTGCGTCTCCTCCCATGGACGGATGATAGCAAATCGGGGTGTACGCTGCACCACCTGGCGCAGAAACATTCACACCCTCTCCACATTTAAATATTGAGCTAAGTTCCCTGCCATAGCTGCCCTAGTGCGACCATATGTTTTGGGAGTTTTTTCAACACCTTAATGAAGAACCCTGCACAGAGGACACATCTCCCGAATTGAGTGATGGCATTGAATTGGGTGGTAACTTGCGCCACCTGGCATAGAAACAGTCATGTCCCCTCCAGATTTAAATGTTGTCCCTAGATTTCATACCGCAGCTGCCCTAAAACGACCGGACGTTTTAGAAGTTCTTCAACTTCTGGAAGAAGAACCCTGGAGGCACCTCAGGGCACCGGGCACATTGCACTGATGGATGGATGCACAGTTATACACCTTTTCAGCACTCGTCACCATGCAGGGTTCGTACAGGCTTCAAAGAAAAAAATTCAAGGGTTTTCAAGGACTTTTAAGGACCTGGAAAGATATTTTAAAGGACCCCTTTAATACAGTAAACGACTTAATTTTCGCGAATTGCCCACGATTCGTGAAAAACAAGTACCGCAAACAGTTTGGGCACAATATCAACACTTCGGAAGCTACATTCGAGTCGCAAAAATTAGAACCCGCGAATAATTCAAAATTTTCAGCTTTGGTCAGTTCCCGAAAATTCTATCCCGCGTAAATTAAGTCATTTAGAGCACTCTATCCACCAAATTTAGAGCACTCTACCACCTTGCACGTGCTGGTCAAGACCGATGACTCTGCTGGGGCTGCGGGGACGGATCCCGCGGAGACTGATCGGTCACTGAAGCACAGAGTCACATAGTTCTTCATGGAGCTACCTGCTGCCTCCTTCATGTTCCCACTGTGCTTCACACTTTTAATGTGTTTTTTTGGTGCAGGCTCGCCCATTGACGAGACGTCAAACGTCTTCCCTCAAGGTCTGCATTTTGCCCGATTCATGCTCCCTGGGTCCGACACAACCCAGTGTCTGTAGTCGTCATGACCCAACCACGACCGCTGGAAGTTGCACTTTCCGGGCATCGCACGCAGCTTAAACAACGTCCACCATGTGCTGCGTAAAGCAGACTCAAAACAAGGAAACCAGGGCTACAATAGCAAACACTACGCGAGTGAGCGACGGCGCAAGATCACAAGAAGCGGACGGGCGAGACCGGATCCGGAACCACCGGGATTGCTACCATTGTGGCCAGGCGCTTAACGTGTATCAACCAAATATGTCGAGTTGTATGCCATATAAAAAAATTCCCTCGTTTTAGTTTCAAATTTTTTTTTAACATACACGTAAAAATCATGATTCTATTTTATTATTATAAAAAATGTAGCACCACTGACTATCATAGGGAAATTCAAGGGTTTTCAAGCACCGCTAGAAATTCCAGGACTTTCAAGGTCTGGAAAATGGCATTTTCAAATTCAAGGGTTTTCAAGGTTTTCAAGCACCTGTGCGAACCCTGCCATGGCAAAGAAATCCGAGTCACAGGGCTAGGAAAGCGTGCACATCGTCCGATATTCCTCAGAAGAGAGCTACACGTTGCACAGCCCAGTAAACAAAGAGGGCAGCACAGAGAAGGCACTTATTAAAATGGGTTCTCAATTTGGGTTCCTAGGAAACCGGGTGCTCCCCGAAGTACCGTCAGGGGTTCCTCAAACTACCAAATATCCTCAGTCATCCCCGCCTCCAAGTCAAGTGTTCTTCCTGTTCAAGCAACATTTTAGCCGATCCAAACTGACGCAGGAGTCGGGCAGGAGACGAGTGCCGTTTGCAATCATTAGCGCTCCGACTACTCTTTTGAGCACGCATAAAGTTAGCATTTTACCCACTCCTCTCTGAAGCCCGAACGGCTCCAAGAAAAACAAAATAAACAAACCGCACACTTCAAGCAGAGATCAACTGTAACCCCAAAGTTTCCGAAAATTGAGCGGAACTGCATGGAACTTACCATATTTACATGATTGTAAGTCGACTCAATTGTAAGTAAACACCCCCCCCCCCCTTGCACATAAAAAAAAAAAATCAGCAGAACCCATCCTTTGGGAATGATTATCTACGTTAATGCGAATAGCATCAAACGGTGCGGAGTTATGCGCGTTCGTCAGGTGGCCGGCACACTCTAGATACGCCAGCCCACTCTTGAGGCGATTCTAAATTTGTTGACACTTTCACAGCCCTGCGCACGATCTCCGCAGCCCAGCACGTGCGTTTGTGTCACTTAGGAAGGCGAGCAAAGCACGCGCCATACGCACAAACACTCAAAATGGTACCGACCAGACTTTCTGGCGTCTCAGCTAGTCTCAACCAACGGTACTCTAAACGGTTGTTTATATCTTTACCATAGGACGCGCTTTACAGCGCTGTCACAGCTACCGGTGCGCGCGCGTTCCATGCACGAGGGCTCATTCCGCTCTCGTGAGGCTGAGCACGGCCGCTACATCACCCTCTCCCGAGCGCGGGGAGAGGGCTGAGCGCGGGAGAGGGTGAGGAGAGATGGAACGCGCGCGCACCGGTAGCTGTGACAGCGCTGTAAAGCGCGTCCTATGGTAAAGATATAAACAACCCTTTAGAGTGCGTTGAATGACTGCCTTCATAGCTCTGTGGTTAGCGCGTCTGCCTGCTGATCAAAGGGTCAACGGTTCGAATCCCAGCCGGCGCCGGTATTTTTTATTTATTTATCGACCCGCGGCGTAAGAGGTTAGATAGCCAGATAGATACATAGATAGACGAAAAGTGCGTGAAGTATCCAAAGAATGCTATTCGCATTAAAAAAATCTTTAGATGCGCATTTTATTGCAAACTTGTGAGAACGGCAAAGTACTGAAAAACCCTTAATTTTCGCGAGCCCCTAATTTTCGCAAAAATCGCGAATTGAGAAATTCGCGAAATTTGAAGGCACGCGAAAAGTTCGGTTTTTAAGAATTTCAATGCAGGTCTCTGGAATTCGCGAAATTTAGTGGCCGCGACTATGTCGTCTGCGACGGATTTGCGAAAAATAGGGGCCGCGAAAATAATGGGTTTTACAGTATCTGTTTCGAAAGCACAGCCCCCAACATTCGATCGATGCCTTCTGGCATGCTTTGGCTGCATATGCACGTGCAAGGTTCATCAGATGCCCAGGCGTTATCGAAACTAGGAAGTTCACGCTGGAGGCAGGACAACTGAAACTGCTCCCCGTCGTTCTCACTCCGAACAAGACTCGACTACGACTCGTCCGCACTGGTGATGTCAGTCCAGTCGTCTTCACTGCTACGTTCTCAAAGCACGTCGTCAGCGCCGTCCAACGAAATCTTGCACTTCGTAAATGACCGCATCAACCGCATCTTCCGCGCTTGCTCAGCGATCAAATTGCACGTCACGGGTAGGGACTGACTGCACACTTTTGCGGCGTACGCTGCAAGCCTGACCTCCAACTCCGGAAGGCATTCCCACCTATCCAGACTTTGTCCTGTGGAAGCCTCTTCGTTTGCTGTCACAGTTAAAGATCCCGCGCCATTGCAGACTCCACTGGAGCATCACCCGCTCCGATGGGTCGAACTTACATCCAACAGTGCAGTTGTTGGTTGCTTCTGGATGAAGAATGGCCATAAACGAGCACCGAAAACCTTACTTGCACGGATTACGCGTGTCAATAGAAAAAATAAACGTAGCGCTCCAGCAAGATCTAGACACTCTATCAAACAACGTGCGATTGTGAATCGTGCAAAAAACTAAAGAGAAGCCACGGGGAGAGTGAGCCGTGAAGCTGTTCCAGCGGCCTCCGGAGTGGTTCTTACAAGTGCCGCCACCCCGGTAGTTGGGCGTGCTGTGCGCTGTTTACCGCCATATATTCGAGTTATTTGCGAATCGCTATCAATACTACTCGTTCGCACAAAAAAAAAAAAAAAATTGGTAAAATGTGCCCACACAATAGCGCAATGCTAGAGGTACAGCCGGCTGAACTCGTAACAAGCCAAGGTGTTCATGATATCGCAATTGTTTCGTTTTTGTCCGTGGTGGAATGCTTTGGTTTGATTTTAAGTCGACCTTCCCACTTCAGATTTTCAAAAATTGAAAAAAAGGTCAACCTACATTCATGTAAATACGGTACTTGGTAAAACGGTCACACTCCTTAAAGGGATACTTCAACGAAATTTGAAATATTCCCGTCGTGTTCAAAAATAGGTTGAATATGATCCACAATATCCGTAAATGACAATCGCACGGTTGTATTTTGATCCTGGTGGCTGTATTTTTCGTTATAAACGGCCCACTCTGGCAAGCGCTCGGAGAAGGCCCAGCTTAGAGCACGTGACATCCGACGCAATCGTGACGTAGGTCGTGTCAGTACGAGCAAAGCTACGGCGAGGTTGACGTCGAGAGGATGGCCTAGTCCAGGGGTGGCCAGGCTGACCCGGCCTAAGAGCCGCAAACCAAACCACGAAACTTCTAAGAGCCGCCGGGGGGGGAAGGGGGGGGCGCAAACTTAAATTTTGCATGGAGTCTGACTGTACGTATGGGGGCACAAGGCTGTACGACTGTACATATGGGGGTACAAGGCTGCCAAACCGCAAGCACCGCTTTATTCTGAAATCCTTTCTTTTTTTTCCTGTGGAAACGCGGAAAGGAGTTGGGGAGGGGGGGTCCTCTTAGGAGGGATCCGCGAGCCGCACTTGGACCAGCAAGAGCCGCATGCGGCTCCGCGAGCCGCGGTTTGGCCACCCCTGGCCTAGTCGTTCCAGCCACCGAAGCAGCTGCTGTTGTACGAATTTTGAGTGACGGGTTAATCTTCTATAATCTTGTAGGGGGACAATAGCGACTTCTGCGACACACAAAAGGGATTCTCGGGAACAGGGGAGTCCCTCGTTCCACTCTTCTTTCGTCGTGGCCGGAGGCGAGACAACCCCCGTCACTAGCTGTCAAGGTTCCTAGACGGGCATTACAAACGAGGCGTTAGCGACATCCACCAGGTGCTCATTGCTAATCGTCTAATTCGTTTTAAAATTTGTTTTCGAGACTTTTTTAACAAGATATTGGTATGTTCCATGTGATACTGCTCCTTTGTAGACCAAAAAATGAGTGCCGAAACTTCGTTGTAGCATCCCTTTGATGAACAGAAGAGACCAAGAGCGAGCAAAGACCGGGCTTACCGTGCATGGCGTGCCTCTCGTCCGTCATGAGCACCGAGATGGCCCAGAAGGCATCCTGCACAGACAACCGTCGCCCACTCACTCGTCTTCCAAGGAGAGGTGCCTCGCAAGCGGCGAGACCGGCGGCATGCAAGCCCACGGTCGAGTCGCCGACCTGGCGTTTTCCACACCTCGCACACTCCAAGACAAGCCCCCCCTATCGGTGCTACGCTTTACCGGGCCACTCACACACGCCGCCGCCCGTGGCAGGAATTATCGCGCCCTCGGTGCACGCCTCCGGTAAGTGACTGGCGACCGTTGCAGGTTGCGAGTGAAGCAGGTTCATGTTCGTCTAGTCGAGGCATAGCTCCGTTGCAACGGTGCGCGTAAATTTACGTTGGCCTAGACATAAAAGAGAGGCGATGGAAAGGCGACCCCATTGGAAGGGAGCCTCGAGTCGATACAAAAATAAAAGCCTACCGCAGTATCTCGAGAGATGCCCCACCCCCGAAGGATAACTTTCCCCCCAATTTTCACCCTATTTTCTTTTTTTCCCAAAAACATTGAAAGATAGCCAACTTTTAGTAATTGCGGGGCCTTGTGCAATGGTGACCTCGACAGAAATAGTGTTACTTAGCCACTGTGGGAGATAAGCCAAAGCTGCTGACTGGGGAGGGCAGTCATCTTTCCCAGTCACCGGGTCATAAAATTTGATTAATGTGCAACTGCCCTTTTATGTCTGTTGATTTTAGAGTGATTTGGTCTGTATATTGTTATGCATATCTCATCCTTTTGTACTTCATTGTGTTTTTTTCCCCCACTCCTGCAATGACCACCATTGAGGTCGCAGTATTTGGAAATAATGATAATAAAACAAAACCAGCACCTTTTCAACTTTTTTAATCGTTCACCGAAAGTTAGCTTACCCCCTATTTTCACTCGATTTTAGGTGGGCCATCTCTGGGACATTACGGTAGTATCGCGACTCACGTATTCTTTATTTGGGCCAATTAGAATGAAGTCTCGCCTCTGTGCAGCTTTTTTTTTTCATATTTGGGATTAAGTGACGCACAAACTTTGGTTGACCAGGCGAGGCGGCATCCGGTGACATCCCGCCACCAGTACGTGACGCCGTGACTACACACAATCATGGATGTCGTCACTTGACACAAGGATGTAGCAAGATAAAGTTTACAAAGCGTGTGCAGGCCTGGCAGGAAAATGGGGAGATGTTAGCAACGCCAATGGAACAAGCATTCTGTCAAAATGCCAACCAAAGCAAATGCTGACTTGGGTCCCGTTGTCCACGCACACTTTAATTGAAAATATTTACGGTGGTAGTGTGCCTAAAACTCTCCGTGCCCCCACTCGAATACTGAAGGTTGCAAGGAATAAACGAATGAATTTGAGCCTTTGTGACTGCAGCCTCCCAATCTCCCCAAAAGGATAACAAGAAAATGGAAATGGGGTCGGACTCACCTCTTCATTCATGTACATGAGCAGGAGGGCAGCAATTTGGCTCATACCTTGGCAGTAACCCACCTCCTGCGAGGCCCAAAGTCACTATGAAGGCAACCAAACCTGGTTCCGCAGCACGCAAGCAATGATTCACAGTTCAACAATTCTAATACGTCCATACCCCTTCTTTTAACCCGTTGACGGTCGAGTTTTTTTTCTCAAAAGGTATTTCTCAGTGGTCAGCTTTTGTTTCCAAAGGATGGTATAAAGAAAGGGTCAATGGGCAGGTGTCTTCTATATTGTCTAGTGGGAGCACAAACACTGCACTTGCAAGCTCTTTAGGTTTAGAAGCATGAAATGAAGATATCAAAGGCGAAAACTTGCCACCTTTCTTCCATTCAGTTTCATTTCAGCGCACGCATTCGTTTCCGCGACATTCTGACAGCTTCAGATTCCTAATTGGAGGTACTTTACAGAGCTTCTCTGCCAAATGATGAGCACTCATCCTACGAATATAACTCTGAAAAGGGCTGGAAGTTTGGATCGGAAGAGCCAGTGCTCCCACTAGTGCCAGGGCGGCCAGTACACGGAGTGAGCATTCTGTGCGTGGAGTGTAGTGATGCAAAACTATCGATACTATCGATAGTTTTTCCAAAATTATCGATAGTGGCACAGAACCATCGATAGTCGACTATCGATAGTACTATCGATAGTTTTCCGATAGTTGACTATCTATAGTTTTTCGATAGTCGACTATCGATAGTACAGTAAAACCTCGTTATAACGAAGTTGAAGGGGGAGCCGTGATTACTTCGTTATAACGATTAGTTCGTTAAAGCCATTGTTCCACTTCTACCGCAAATCAGAAAGCTAGGAAGGATGCACTCACCACCGAATCCGACAGAGAAGCCTGCCACGCGAGCAAACTACCGTGACATGGAAAAAAACACAAACGAAAGAAGAAAAAACAGCGATCTTATACGACTTTATCCGTGCATCACATCGCGGAATGCTCCGCGCTGTTACGGCTCACTTTGCAGCAAAGAAGTCCATGATCGATGTTTGCCGCGTTTTCTTCAGGCGAATGATCGCTTTTTCTGCGGCAGCTGCTATCTCGAGTCCATCCTCGCCGTCATCGCGAGCACCAAAAAAGCGGCGCAGCAGATCCGCCGCATCCAGCGCTTGCGCGGACGTCAGTACTCGGATTCGCAAACATTCGGCTCCTCGCTGTCGTCGACACATTCGTCACTGTCCTCATCAGGCACCCCCCGTCACAGCACGCACGCACGATCGAGAACGTTTCGCGCTTCCGCCAGTCGTCGTCCATCTTGCTTTTGGACGGGTCTATGCGTCCCGCGAGAAGGGGGAGGCCGGGAGACTCGGGCGCCCTCGGCGCGCTCGTGCATGTTGCCAGGCGACTTTTAGCGCACGGGAGTTCGCGGCTTCTAGCGCGTGGGAGTTTTGAATTACCGCTCGTCATAACGCAGTTGAAGGGGGGCCGTAATTAGTACTTAGTTATAAACATTTAGTTCTAGAAAAAAATGGTTCGTTATACCTATTGCAAGGATATTTTTGCTTTGTTAAAACAAGGTTTTAAATGCATGGGCTTCTATGGGAGTTTGAAGGGGAATTACAATTACTTCTTTATATCCATTAATTCGTTACATCCCGTTTCGTTATAACGAGGTTTTACTGTACTATCGATAGTTTTTCGATAGTCGACTATCGATAGTACTATCGATAGTTTTCTTACTTTCGATAGTTTTGCACCACTAGAGCGAACACAGTTGCCGCCCCACCGCTCGCCTCCCTTCCTCCTCTCCGCCCAAACTCCCATCTTCGTCATCACTGAAAGCTGAACCAAAGTTGGGATGGTAAGTGCTTGGGCTTGTTGGTGTCCCATTTGAAAAAATAAAGCGAGAAAAGAAGAGGGAGCGACGCAAACTACTAGTGTCGCAAAACTATCGATAGTAAACCGTTGACAGTACTATCGATAGGTTTAGGAAAGTCGACTATCGATAGTTTTCCGATAGTCGATTAACGATAATTTTCCGATAGTCGACTATCGATAGTACTATCCATAGCTTTTCGATAGTCGACTATCGATAGTGTTTCGATAGTCGACTATCGATAGTACTATCGATAGTTTTCTTACTTTCGATAGTTTTGCACCACTAGAGCGAACACAGTTGCCGCACCGCCGCTCGCCTCCCTTCCTCCTCTCCGCCCAAACTCCCATCTTCGTCATCACTGAAAGCTGAACCAAAGTTGGGATGGTAAGTGCTTGGGCTTGTTGGTGTCCCATTTGAAAAATAAAGCGAGAAAAGAAGAGGGAGCGACGCAAACTACTAGTGTCGCAAAACTATCGATAGTAAACCGTTGACAGTACTATCGATAGGTTTAGGAAAGTCGACTATCGATAGTTTTCCGATAGTCGATTAACGATAATTTTCCGATAGTCGACTATCGATAGCACTATCCATAGCTTTTCGATAGTCGACTATCGATAGTGTTTTGATAGTCGACTATCGACAGTACTATCGATAGTTTTCTTACTTTCGATAGTTTTGCACCACTAGAGCGAACACAGTTGCCGCACCGCCGCTCGCCTCCCTTCCTCCTCTCCGCCCAAACTCCCATCTTCGTCATCACTGAAAGCTGAACCAAAGTTGGGATGGTAAGTGCTTGGGCTTGTTAGTGTCCCATTTGAAAAAAATAAAGCGAGAAAAAAATCAGCAGAACCCATCCTTTGGGAATGATTATCTACGTTAATGCGAATAGCATCAAACGGTGCGGAGTTATGCGCGTTCGTCAGGTGGCCGGCACACTCTAGATACGCCAGCCCACTCTTAAGGCAATTCTAAATTTGATTGACACTTTCACAGCCCTGCGCACGATCTCCGCAGCCCAGCACGTGCGTTTGTGTCACTTAGGAAGGCGAGCAAAGCACGCGCCATACGCACAAACACTCAAAATGGTACCGACCAGACTTTCTGGCGTCTCAGCTAGTCTCAACTCAACGGTACTCTAAACGGTTGTTTATATCTTTACCATAGGACGCGCCTTACAGCGCTGTCACAGCTAGCACGGTAAGCGCGCGTTCCATGCACGAGGGCTCATTCCGCTCTCGTGAGGGTGAGCACGGCCGCTACATCACCCTCTCCCGAGCGCGGGAGAGGGTGAGCTAGGGCAGTGCTAAGCCTCACGAGAGCGGAATGAGCCCTCGTGCATGGAACGCGCGCGATGGTAAAGATATAAACAGGTGTTTAGAGTGCCTTGAATGACTGCCTTCATAGCTCTGTGGTTAGCGCGTCTGCCTGGTGATCAAAGGGTCAACGGTTCGATTCCCGCCGGCGCCGGTCTTTTTTATTTATTTATGGACCCGCGGCGTAAGAGGTTAGATAGCCAGATAGATATATAGATAGATAGATATAGATAGATAGATACATAGACGAAAAGTGCGTGAAGTATCCAAAGAATGCTATTCGCATTAAAAGAAGAGGGAGCGACGCAAACTACTAGTGTCGCAAAACTATCGATAGTAAACCGTTGACAGTACTATCGATAGGTTTAGGAAAGTCGACTATCGATAGTTTTCCGATAGTCGATTAACGATAATTTTCCGATAGTCGACTATCAATAGCTACTATCCATAGCTTTCTTACGATAGTCGACTATCGATAGTGTTTCGATAGTCGACTATCGATAGTACTATCGATAGTTTTCTTACTTTCGATAGTTTTGCACCACTAGAGCGAATACAGTTGCTGCACCGCCGCTCGCTCTCCCTTCCTCCTTTCCGCCTGCAAACTCCCATCTTCGTCATCACTGAAAGCTGAACCAAAGTTGGGATGGTAAGTGCTTGGGCTTGTTGGTGTCCCATTTGAAAAAATAAAGCGAGAAAAGAAGAGGGCAGCGACGCAAACCACTAGTGTCGCAGAACAAGCCAGGGGCTTGAGGAAGGTTGAACCACCCCTTTCACCAGCCTGTCATCAGTGTGTTGCTGGATTATTTTATGCTCCGTGAGAGACACGCAATATGGTTGGTGGCGAACAGGTGCAGAGTCTCCTGTTTCGATATGATGTCCCACAGCAGCGGCATTACCCAGATGAGATGGAGGTGAGATCGAATAATAGGGACAAAAAATAAGCAGGCAGAGACGATGGTTTTCCCAGTCAAGACTGAATCTATTCTGAAACGCGCGCGCAAATCATGCCTCAGCACGCACTGTCCCTCAAGCACATCGGCGCCCAAGTTGGCAGCGCTGGGCGAGCCACTAGGTCGCCACAATGTGTTAAACGGATGAGGTGGATAGAACTTTTGGCTATTTCGGAACTTCCGGGCACCATTGCCCACATTGCTTTTTCTGACTCTCAATATGGCCGTTTCCGCATAAGCTGGAGATTTTGTCATTTAACTGAAACGCAAGCAAACGAGACTTTGAAAATTTAACACATGCAATTCAATTATCAATTTTATGAGAACAAACGAAAGAAGTATTGTAGCTAACACCCAAATTCAAGTCGACCAAAAAAATTAAATAAAGAAATCTCATAAGATCTTTTTTAAGGTCCTATTTGGACCCAAAATGGCGTCTTTCAATGTTCTGTATTTTAGTGTAAGATAGGGAATATTAATTAGGAGCCCACCTAGATTTGTGTGGTGTGCAACCATTTTTTCACAACGTTTCTCTAAACCACACAAGTTTTATACAAATTCCAGAAATTTAGAGCATGATATCAGCAAAAAATAAAATTTATATTTTTTACAAAAATATATTTTTCTTAAGAGTTTAGAGGCTTCTTTATCCTAATTAATTTTTTAGTACATATCCCAGACATGAAAAAATCTTGCGTCTCCTTTGGCATGGAATGGGTCATTCCATGCAAAGGAGACGCAGCGTCGTGCACTCCGTGCCACTGCAGGGTCGCAGTGACACGGAGTGCCACGAAGCGCTTCGAGCGACCATCCTTCGGCCTAGTAGAACAAGCACTTTGAGGAAGCTTTTGCATACTTTTGCAGCAGTGTTTCCAGTAGCACAATGTAGCTGTCAATGACTTTTTCCCACAATTAGGGATTAGAGGAATGGAATGGTGGAGTTCAGCCATTTCAGGAGTGGGAATGGGCCCAATGTCTCCATTCCGAGGAGTTTGAAAAAAAATGGAATTGTCGGAAATACAAATTCCCCTAAATGGAATTGGAGTGGAAGGGGAGTGCCCATTCCGCAAAACCCCGCTGTCGGTGCCAAGAGCTCATGCCAAGAGATGCGCATTCATGCGCTCCAGAACAAACAAAGGAACAAAAGCTTTTGGAAGAAAATGGTCAGGTGTCTATTTTGTTCTGAACGCTTTTGTTCACGCACCCCGACGGTGTGTGAACGCGACGCCGATGCTCGACGACTCCGCCGTGACGTGTTGCAGCGATTGCTGTGATTGTAGTGTGGATTAACCCAGGACTGCTCAATTTCTTTTATTACGTCTTTGGGAAACTATAAACGTTATGCCATATTTTCACTGCGTTTCGCTTTGCTAGGGCTATTTATAGTTTCGAAATCAGATGCTCCGGCATCTGACACGCACGAGTCGATGCACACTAGGTGGTCGCTTCGCATGTCGAATTGCTCTGGCATTAGTGGCGATGGGAGGACCAGCTCTTCCAATTCAGACTTTTCACACTTCTTAAATTTGAATTCAGAGGACGAGAGCTCCTTAGCCAGTGGAGATTCTCGGTAAAGTACCTCCAATTCGGAATCTCAGAGCACCCGAATGTCACGGAAGTGGGCGCGCCAAAGGACACACCGAATGAAAGAAAGGCGACAAAATTTTGTCCTCAACATTTTTGTCCGATGCTCCCCATACCTAAACAGCTTGCAAGCACTTACATTCTACCATTTATTAAATAAAAAAAAAAAAAAACCTGTGCATTTATTATTTTCATAATCTGTTAAGAAACAAAGCCCGACCACTGGGAAATGCCCTCTTTAAAAAAAGTTTGACCTCTAAAGGGTTAATAATTAGGGGTGCGAATAGTGAAATTTCAGTTCGAATCGAATTCGAATCGAATAGTGTCGAATAGTGGCCAAAAATTCGAATTTCGAATCGAATACCGAATATTCAAACTTGTAAATCGAATTTGAGTCGAATAGTGGTCAAAAAGTCAAATATAAACTTTTATTCTAAATACACAAAAACACTGCTTAGGTAGGTAGCCTGCAGTTAGCGGGACACAGCTTCTTGTGAACTACAAGTTGTCATGCAGGAACACAAGCTGCTCCACGTGTGCAGGCTTCAGGTTTTCTCTGCGCGATGTCACTGTGTTGCCCGCTGTGGAGAACATGCGCTCGCTGGGCACCTCTGTAGCTGGGATAGGGAGGTACCTCAAAGCAATTTTTGCAATGCCAGGATACAGCGCAGCTCCGTGTTCTTTCCAGTAGTTTAAGGGGTCATCTTTCCTGGGGAGCAGTGGTTCATTGAAGTACTTCTCAACCTCCTGGCTGTAGGGTCTGGCGTTATTGCATTGGCTCTTTTGTGAAGCCAACAGTTCAACTGTCTCCCAGACTGTCACTGGGATGTCCTTGGAGCTGGTCGATGGCTGGCAGTAAAGTTCCTGCCTGCTGGACTGCTGGGAAGAGTCGATGCGACGATTTCTATCAGCAATCTCCGCCGCCAGCAGCTCAACAGCCCGTGTATGGTCGTACGACGTGGAGAAGAAAATGGCCTTAAATCTTGGGTCACACAGTGTGGCCAGCACCAGTTCCTTCTGTTCCATGTAGAGAGGAAACCGAGATTTCAGGCTCTTAAGCAAGTTCTTCGCAAAAGCTACGACTTCGCTCTCGATGGCAGAGTACCTCTTCAAGATTTGCTCTGCCCCATAAAGAAATGGTATGGCAGATGAAAGGGTTCCATACTTTTGGCCACCCAGATCAATGGTCGCATCTGCAATAGGCTTCAGGATCTGGACCAGGCTTTCTGCAGCATTCCACTCACTTCCTGAGAGACAGGTGACACTCGTTTCTGATGTTGCCATTTCAAGTGACACGGCATCTTTGAGCTGCACCAGACGACTCAACATTGCATGTTCACTGTTCCATCGAGTGTCGACGTCTTGAATGAGGCTTGTGCTAGGCAGCTCCATGCGCCTCTGGCAGTCCTTGAGCCGTTGTGTTGCCTGGGCACTGTGCTTGTAGTGTCCCACTATTGCTCGTGCCTTTTTGCAGAGCAGAGACACAGCAGGAGTTTCATCTTTGGCATCTTT
Organism: Ixodes ricinus; assembly: GCA_037355805.1. Taxonomy (NCBI): domain Eukaryota; kingdom Metazoa; phylum Arthropoda; class Arachnida; order Ixodida; family Ixodidae; genus Ixodes; species Ixodes ricinus. The sequence goes on along the minus strand of JAZHYW010010845.1, from coordinate 62,092 downwards.
AATTGCCAGCTGAAATGTGTGCCCCATGCACTGAAGAGGTGTCCACTCCATCTGGCGGACTGCGGCTCGGATGTTGCGGCCATTGTCTGTGACCACATACACAGGCACACTGTTGAGGTTAGGAGCCCACTCCTGGACGATTGCAGTTAGGCAGCTCTGAATGTTGACTGCAGTGTGGCTTTCTGGCATATGTGTGCATGCCAATGTGAAGGCCTTCATAGCAAAACCTTGTGTCATGTAATGACATGTCAGGGAGATGTATCCTTGATTGGCCCTTGAGGTCCACATGTCTGCAGTGAACGTGATCGACTCCAACCCTGTTCCAAGGTCCGCGGACATTTCCGCCTTGAGCGTGTCCACTGTACTCTTGTACAGCTCAGGGACTATCGTCCTGGAAAACGTAGTCCTGTGAGGGATGTTGTACTGCGGCTGGAGATGGTGGATTAGCTCTTGAAATCCCTTGTTCTCGACGATGTCATACGGCTGGAAATCCAGCGCGATCATCCGCGCGATGAACATTGTGGTTTGCTTTCTCACACTTTCTGAGAGCTGACCCTTCTGCTTGTTCAAAGCCAGCAAGGTTGGCTGGCTTCGATCTTCATCTTTAGGTTTCTTCTGCTTCACGGACGACTCAAGAAACCGCAAGTAGAGCGCGTGATGCTTGCTTTTCAAATGATTGACAAGCGGGCTCGTTGTGCTAGTGGGTGTCTTCAGAGTCGAGTTGCATGCTTTGCAAACTGCAGAGCACGCAGTTGATTTCTCAAAGAAAGTCCATATGAAACTTCTCTTCTTTTCTTCATTGGGATTCATACCAAGAGGATACCAAGCACAGCACAAGAATGAACAAATAACACGTAAAAAAACAGCACGAAATGGCTACGCGGCGACGCGGAAAGGACGAACCACGTGGAACTACGAATGTGACAAACCAAAACGGATAGATATGTGGTAGTGTGAAAAGCTGCCACCTCCGTATCAGGTGGCAACTTGCGCCACCTAGCCTAAACCGTGGAAAGCTGGATGTAGCGTCTTGCGTCATTGAGCCAGTACCGCTAACAGCTAAAAGTAAAAGGTTCTGTTTTCATTAAATGTCTTCGGTTTTTCTTGATTCTCTATGACAAGCTCTATGATTAAGTTAATTTGTGTTTTAACTAAGTTTGTAGTGTACATAACTGGCAGCAGGTGGGAGGCGTTGCGAAACCGCGAAACACAACTTCAAAATGGCGGCTTGTGTGGTTTGACGACGGCCGTGGAGCCGCGGCGCAGAAGCTCGATCACGACCATTTGGTTTAAAGGAATACAAGGAATGAAGCACTTTCTCTCGAAACGGTCAGTCAGCCAAGTTTCCTGCAACGCTAGCTTGGTTTAAATCTAGCAGAGGCCTGTGAGCACTACGTCATGATACTGGCAACGTTCGTGAATAAATCCGGATTTTTCAATACTGAAATTCGAAGTGTCGAATTATTCGAAAACTCGAATAGTAGAAATTCGAAAGTCGAATCGAATTATTCGGCCAATCACTATTCGATTCGAATTCGGAACTCGAATATTCGCACACCCCTATTAATAATGCAAGGGCTATGAAAGCCATACTGAGCCCAACAAAATTTATCCAGAATGCACGAAGAGATTACAAGACAACATTTATGAATAGCATGAATAAACCTTTCTCCGAGAAAAAGAAAAAAAAGAAGGGCTAAACAATGCTAAAGGACAGTGCCAAGAGAGGAACAGCCAGTAGCACTAAAGCAGCAGCCAATGTCTCCAATTTATTTTATTCTCAGTTATTAAAGATAGTGCCATCATCTTTTATTAAAGGGGTCATGAAACGCTTTTCCAATTTTTTCCTGGTTAGCTTTCCTCCTCAACTCATAAATCTCACATTCCACCAAACAGTTCAAGAAGACGAAAAGTGGGGAGGCCCCTCTTGCTCGGAATCTGGTATGTGCACCCGGACAGAGCCACTGTCCCCTAGAAGATTAGCCCGTCACTCAAAATTCAGACAAAAGTTGCTTTCCCCACCCCGTTCACCCCGAAGCTGACAGTGCTGTGGAAGCTACATGCTCGTTGGGCCAGCCACACTTTTGCCACGTGATCACGCTCCTTTGCGCATACCCACACGCAGACAATGAGGTCAGGTGATGAAAGGAGGCGGCTGATTGGTCCGGCAAGCGCGTAGCTTCCACCACAATGTCAGCTTAGGGGTGAAGGGAATAAGTGAGGTCCGGTGTCGTGTAACATGTGTTTGGACCCCATGACGCACTTTGGGAACCGAGGATGTATCACAGTGAAAAGGCAGAGAGCTTACGAAGGGGAGGAGGTATGAAATAGTCTGCTGTGTTTTCAAATTTTCGCACTGAAAGTCAGGCTTTTGACTTTCTACTTTTTTTCTTTCGGCCCACTCAACGATGTGCTATTAGTAAAATCCCAATCCAAAATGATTTATCCCAACCCAAAATTCGTTTCATGGGCCCTTTAACAACTTTTCATGCTTCTCTAGAGTTGGAGACCGGGCCATAAAAGCAAACTGAAGTCCGTGCAGCCAGCATTCGAGTGACAAACGTCCTATTTGTTGATGTCAGGAGCCTTTGCTCCTTTCCTGTCAAAAGCAAACTCACCGTGTTGTAAACTGAGTATGCTGCTAGGACGTGGAACAGGGCTTGTTGTCTGGAAGAAAGAAAATAGAGAGACATTTTAGTTCTTAGCAATGACAGCCAGACATAACAAAAAAAAATCAGCAGAACCCATCCTTTGGGAATGATTATCTACGTTAATGCGAATAGCATCAAACGGTGCGGAGTTATGTGCGTTCGTCAGGTGGCCGGCACACTCTAGATACGCCAGCCCACTCTTGAGGCGATTCTAAATTTGTTGACACTTTCACAGCCCTGCGCACGATCTCCGCAGCCCAGCACGTGCGTTTGTGTCACTTAGGAAGGCGAGCAAAGCACGCGCCATACGTACAAACACTCAAAATGGTACCGACCAGACTTTCTGGCGTCTCAGCTAGTCTCAACCAACGGTACTCTAAACGGTTGTTTATATCTTTACCATAGGACGCGCTTTACAGCGCTGTCACGCACGGTGCGCGCGCTGTCCATGCACGAGGGCTCATTCCGCTCTCGTGAGGCTGAGCACGGCCGCTACATCACCCTCTCTCGAGCGCGGGAGAGGGTGAGCTAGCGGCCGGTGCTCAGCCTCACGAGAGCGGAATGAGCCCTCGTGCATGGAACGCGCGCGCACCGGTAGCTGTGACAGCGCTGTAAAGCGTGTCCTATGGTAAAGATATAAACAACCGTTTAGAGTGCGTTGAATGACTGCCTTCATAGCTCTGTGGTTAGCGCGTCTGCCTGCTGATCAAAGGGTCAACGGTTCGAATCCCAGCCGGCGCCGGTCTTTTTTATTTATTTATTGACCCGCGGCGTAAGAGGTTAGATAGCCAGATAGATAGATAGATACATAGGCGAGAAGTGCGTGAAGTATCCAAAGAATGCTATTCGCATTAAAAACTTGCTTTGTTTTCGGCAAGTTTATCCGACCACATGACTCTGAGAGAGCAGCAGCACTGGCAGCGATGCAGCGAACACAGGTTAAAGGAACCCTGACCGATACAGCCAAACACCAGTATGAAGAATGCCCCTGCTACAAAAAGTCTCATTTAATGAAGTAAAAAAGCGAGGTCCTGGCCCAATTACAAAGCATTCAATATGTTCATTATGAATGCTACAACTACCCTGTTTTCCGCATTATAGTCAGCATTCTACAGTCTGTGGGCCATAGTCCACATGGCGTAGAATAAGCATAGCCTCCGGTCTATAGTCTGGAGTATGTAAAAACAATACAAACTAAAAGAACAATAAGAATTAGAAAAAGCAGAGGAATTTAGATGAATACTCTTTTATTAGTTAACATGGAGTGCTATTGGTTTCCAGGCACCATACCGATACTGCCGTCGCACAGCCACAATTCTGCCATTTGTGTGAAGTTTGGCAGAGAAGAACCTCAATGATTACTAGGCTTTAGAAAGTCCCTAAAAATGGGTGGTCGAGAAAAGAAGAAACTCTTTTCGGGAACCGACTGCCAGCCACGGCGGGCATTTTTTTATTTAGTGCAAATAAACATATGAACCCAACGAGAAACCCTCTAAGCATCATCAAAGCCACTAAATCAACTCATTCTAGAATTATATAAGACAGGGGCAGCATTGTATGGCGTTCCGATAGAATGCGCAATTTGGACGTGCTTCTAAATTTCGGTTTTCTGTCGGAGCGCACTTTTGCTCCGCCAGCACTGCTCTCTGGTGGCCACGACGTTCACTCACGTGTGCCACCCTTCCCTCCATCCTACGAGAAAGGAAAGGCAGCACCTACACACCTTGGCTACAGGGAAGCGGGACCACTGGTGCAAAGACGCACTCCGATAGAAAACCGAAACCTAGAAATGAGTACAAATTGAGCGCCGTAAAATACTGCCCCGTCTTATATCATTGTAAAACGAGTTGATTTAGTGGTTTCTGATGATGCTTAGCAAGTTTCCTTGAAACCTCATGTTTATATTCACCAATTTAAAAAATGTCGGGCAGGTTGTATCAGTTAGAGTATATGAAACGTCTTGCACGTGCTGCAGATGGTGTGTGGGCAGTAGGGTACAGAAATTACTTAACCTAATCGCCCCCAGACTGCCCTCCGCTGCTCGAGCCCGTCGCACTCGTAGATGGTTGGGGCTCCTGCGCTTGCCTCTATCTCGTGCACTTGTGCACGAGATTGAGGCAAGCACAGAAGCGAGGATGGGCATCCCTCTGTCTTGCTGCCCAAATCTTTTCACACCATTTCTGGACCCTAAGTGCCGCAGGCGAGGGCGCCATAGCCGAGTAACCATCAAATTTCTGGAACAAATTTCACACTTGTAAGCCTTATAACTCACGACGAGCGCCGGTTTGAATTTGACGTATTATACCTTTTATGGCAGGGTGCGCACTCTTAAAGGGATGCTGAACCGAAATCTGGATTCCACAAAACACGCGGCAAAAGCGTGCAACGGGATGCCACAAACACCAAAACATCACTCACACAGCGATATCTCAAACGGATGACCGTATTTTTCAAGAAAAGGAGGCGCAATTGACAGGTTTGTTGACGTCATGTTTCTCCGAGAAGGAGAGGGAACGGCCTCGCGTCTTCTCTGCTTCGCCGCCTTGAGGGAGCGAAGCGAAGAGAGGAGGAACCAGGTACATTGACGTCACGCGCCTCGTCGGCCTTGTTCAATCTCGACCTCTCTTTCTCAAAATACGGCCGTCCATTCGAGATATCGCCTTACGAGTAGTGTTGTAGGAATTGTAGCGTCCCGCCTACATCTCCTGCATTGTTTTTCTGAAATCCAAATTTCGGTTCACCATCCCTTTAAACTAGACAATTGCCGCTTGGATCGAGAAAAGTACCGCTGACCTAGGGATGTGTGAACACCGCAGAGCTAGGCTAAATTTAGCTTCGATTGCATCGTGCGTGGCGCAACAATGGCGTCATTTGCGCATGCGACATGTGCGTGATTGAGTAAAGGCTTCTTTCCTCTACGCAACAATATTAAAGTAAGGCGCGCAGGTAGTAAGGCTGCAAAGATATCAGCGATCATAGTACTACGAGTTTTCGTTACATGCGGTTTAGCAAGCGACCACCTACTGACTGAAATGAAACATGTTTCACATAAAACATTTTAAATTTGAGTTAATTATCTAGCTAATTCGTATGTTTTTTTTTTTCAATCTCCGCCGTCCGCCGTGGCTGGCAGTTTGTTCCTGGAAAGAGTTTTCTTTTCTCAATTACCCTATTTTGGGGAATTTCTGAAAGCCTTTGCCAAAACACCCGGTGTATTCCAGAGGACAGCTAAAGAAAGCAACAAAAATATTGCATCCGAGGAATGTAACCGGTGCGGACAAACCGCCGAGACGAACGACGGATGAACTCACTTGACGCTGTAGCGCTCTCGGAACATGATGTGGTTGCGATACGTCCGGTTGACGTCCAGATCGATTTGCCGGATGTCGGGGGACCACTTGCGGGCACGCTCCCTCATCTCCTGCAAGCACAGGAGGCACAAGACGTCGCGCAAGGTTTCCCCGAGCACAACCTCTGTGCACCGAGTCGTCTTGGCAGAATTGAAAGGTAGAAATGAACCCGGTCGGCCCGCACAAGGCACTTCCAGAAACAGCGCCAAGGAATGCAAGTCATCGTGAAACGAGCCAATTGGTGGACTCGAGGCGAGGTTCACTCGAGGAAGGTGGTGTAACGTCTTTCGAGTGAGACCACGAACCAAATTCCAAACCGACAGGTCGGTAAAGTTGCTTTTTGCGATCGTATAGGGAAAAGAGACTGAAAGTAACGAATCAGCTCTGTGTATCTGTCATTGTCCCCATGTATTTCTACCACTTCTGAATATGGTAGTTAACTCACCCAACTCCAAATGTTGCTAACAAAAAAAATCAGCAGAACCCATCCTTTGGGAATGATTATCTACGTTAATGCGAACAGCATCAAACGGTGCGGAGTTATGCGCGTTCGTCAGGTGGCCGGCACACTCTAGATACGCCAGCCCACTCTTGAGGCGATCCTAAATTTGTTGACACTTTCACAGCCCTGCGCACGATCTCCGCAGCTCCAGCACGTGCGTTTGTGTCACTTAGGAAGGCGAGCAAAGCACGCGCCATACGCACAAACACTCAAAATGGTACCGACCAGACTTTCTGGCGTCTCAGCTAGTCTCAACCAACGGTACTCTAAACGGTTGTTTATTTGTTTACCATAGACGCGCTTACAGCACTGTCACAGCTACCGGTGCGCGCGCGTTCCATGCACGAGGGCTCATTCCGCTCTCGTGAGGCTGAGCTAGAGGTCTCCCGAGCGCGGGAGAGGGTGAGCTAGCCCTCGTGCATGGAACGCGCGCGCACCGGTAGCTGTGACAGCGCAGTAGAGCGCGGGTCCTATGGTAAAGATATAAACAAATGTTTAGAGTGCGGTGAATGACTGCCTTCATAGCTCTGTGGGTAGCGCGTCTGCCTGCTGATCAAAGGGTCAACGGTTCGAATCCCAGCCGGCGCCGGTCTTTTTTATTTATTTATCGACCCGCGGCGTAAGAGGTTAGATAGCCAGATAGATAGATAGATAGATAGATAGATAGATAGATAGATACATAGACGAAAAGTGCGTGAAGTATCCAAAGAATGCTATTCGCATTAAAAGATCTGGAAGTGTCACTGAGGACAATGACAAAAGCCAACCTTTTTGGGCTCGGAAGACGCGACCGGAGCACCAGCTGGTACGGCCACGTGCTTGGCAGCGACGGAAATGCTGCTTGAACTTTTAACTTTATTTCAGCAAACATTATGCCGAGGACATTGGAACATTGGACAAAAAGCTACCAAGAGCTAGCTCAACTGGGTTCGGTGCCTTTGCACATACAGGGAATGCATGATTTAAAAACAAACCCATTTAAACATTCCTAAAAATTATAAAAAAAACAAAACAACTTGGCACATTTCATACAAATTCTTATAGAAAGAATTGAAAACATTCCTATAAAATTCCCGCAAAACAATTCATTTACCCAAAACAAAACAAAAAGTGTGCACCATTTTTTTGTTTGCATCTCCAAGTCAACAAAAATGCACGTTTTCTAGGATTCTGTAGGCCACGGGAAGGGGGGGCAGGAAAGGGGTTGTCCTCTTTCCCTCCGGAGGGCGTCACTCACCAGATACTTCCCCTCCTGCTCGGCCTTGATGCGTGCCACGTCCAGCAGCCTCAGCCAAACCTCCGCCCGCACCGCATTGGGGATGCCCTTGTAGACGCGCCGCCGCAGCTGAAACGAAAACCTTCGGGTTAGTACAACAACCTAGAAGAAAAGGTCCCACGCACTTTGGTCATTTCGAAACAGCGGGATCCAGACATTGATCCTTGCAGTGGGCCCATATTGCTGGCGACACTTTAATATACCCAAAGAAGTAGCAAAACATCACCTCAAAGTTCTGTATGTCGTCGTTTTCTAGTTTCATTTCGCACGAAAACACTGGCGTTGCGCATCGTACAAAAAGAAATAAAGTTGACGAGCACTCGAACAACCTGACTCGTCGTGGCAAAATGAACATGCCCAAGCCCAAGTCAAGTCAAGCGAAGCCAAGCCGCTCTCGTAATGGCCGCAAGCGCGTAGTTGCGGAAGTAATCTACCGTGAAACCGAGCAACACGCACACTTGACGAAGCTTGGATCGAACAAATGCCCAGCTCCAGACATTCTTCGCCTATCCGATGCATTGGTCCACTTTCGGACAGTGAAATCATGGAAGTGGTAAGGCCTAATTTAACATACTCCGGGTAAGTGCGTTTATTTTATCTGTCGCACGCTACGTTGTAGAATGAGACTGTCAGGTAACAGTCGTTTTCGTCTCCGTGAACGAAACTTGATCAGTGGGAGTGGGCCTCGGGGGTCGGCGGTTGGACTTCGTACGAGTTCTCATACGCGTAGCGTAGTCGCAGTATATATCTAATCGCGCTGCCGGATACTAGCAATATATATTGCCTAAAAACGGCCGCGTTGATTATTGTGCTGAGTGAGCTTCGTAGGGAACTTTTCCTTTGGCAAAAGGCATGCCGAAAACACCCTGAAAAAGATCACAATTGATAAAGCAGGATTACTGTGGCGCGCCCCCAACCAGCTGTGGGTGTGCCTCCAATCAGTGGAGACGTGCTACAGTACCTTGCCGGGTCATACTGGCACCTAATATGACATTTGCACAAAGTGTGTAAATGAAAAAATTTTACCCCGCGTAATGTGTCAAATATGTGTCAATTTCCAAATATGTGTCAATTTCTGCGGGAAAAAAAGTGCATTCATTATGCGAGTAAATGAGGTGAAACCTCTATGCTTGCACCGCCGCATGTGCCACACGCACATGCTTTTCTCATATAAAAGATTCAAAGTAAATAACCAAAATAAAGCGTTGACGAACGCGCGTGCAAGATGACATTTGTTTTAGGCTTTAGCTTTGGAACAGTTACTGCTGCAGACGCCGGCACGTGTGGTGCGTGGAACACCATTTCCTGCATTCTCCTCGATGCTTGGGTGATTTAGCGATAGGTCTATTCAGTAGATTAGTTATCAATAGGCACCATTTTCACGATCAGTAGACTCTCACTCAGGTAGGTAATGAAGGTTCCTGAAAGATTTGCCACTGTGCGACCCGCGTCGGCCATACCTAAGCTCGCACCGCCCTCTCTGTGTCGTCGTTCCAAGCACTTGCGTGCTTAGTTTCTTTTCCTTCCACTCTCCCGGGGTGGCAATCCCGTCGCGCATGTCCAGTTTCCTCCGGCTCCTCGGGGCGAGTCTGCGTCATGTGCTAGACAGCTTCGCTGGTCATCCATCTTCATAGAGTGGAACGGCTCATGATATTTCCATTTTAAGCACCGTTTTAGCCGATCTGAGCCATCCATTAATGCATAATTATGCCGTAATTCTGTGTCAAATGTTCCCCAGCACGTTCATTACATTTTAGGAGCTCCATAGGCCTCTCCCCTGCTTTAATGCCACATGACCGATACCGACGGGGGCTCCTCGGCCGTCGTTGAAGGGAAACGTGCATTCCTCTGAATTGAGATCCCCTGCACTGGATCGACTGACCTATCCGGAAGATCCCACAAGGCCTCTTGGTAACCTCACATTGCACCGTGTAAAGGGGAAGAGTTGCAAGGCTGCGCTGACGCATGTTTGGGTCTACTCTTGCGCTTGTATGCCCCGAGAGTGGCGCAATTCCTTTTTACTACCGAGAGTTCAAACCAGAAAGAAAACAGAAATGCAAAACAAAGCCAATATGCACCCCGTTTTGTTATTGTCCCGCTTTTTTCGTATTCCAAGCTTTCAAAATACTAAACCAACATCAACTGATTTTGTGCATTTACAACACTCTTTGTATTGAACGTCAGGTTGCCGCAGTGCTTCGGAAAGACGGCGTATGTCCGTAATGGTGGCTGCATGTTTACGTCCATTTCAAGAGAATGTGCATCTCTCAGGTAAACGACCATGGGGCCATGGCGCACGACCAGCCTCTAAAACTGCATAGACAGTGATAGCAGCATATGCATCTAGAGACCTTGCATCCACAAACTTCCTCTACGGTCTTATTTGCTAGTCTTTTTTTTCTTCACATTGTGAACATAAAGAGCATCGCTCCATATAAGTGCTGCGCACACTATACCATCCACACAAAACAGATCCTGCTAACTTTTCACAACATAGCACGAAGAAACTCGCGGTCACAGAAGTCGAGCATTCACTCTTTGCAACGTTGCATAAAAACATTCATGTCAAGTTCGAAGAGAACTTCTGTGGCCAGAAGCATCTTATAAGCCGGACTAACATCCGGAGGAAAGGTTTGGCCAATGCCTAGGTCTAGTCGTCCAATGGAGGACCGTCAGAGGACTCCATTCCACGACCAGAACCGTCCTCCGTGTCTAGAGCACAGGGACGTTCCTGGCAGCATCACAGTTTCTAGATGAACTACTTATTGGTCTTTACTATAAATCAGACCTAGCACTCTTCCTCGGCGTTTGAATTATTCCGAAATAATGTGACCCGTACGTCTCAGGAACAGTCTAACCTCGTTAATTCAAACTCTCTTAATTCAAACTTCTGAATAATTCAAACTAACATGCAGGTTCCATCCTATGCGTCTCTATGGGAGGAAACTCCCGGTAATTCAAACTTTGCTTTATTCAAACAAATTTTTGTCCCCCTCGAGTTTGAATTAACGAGATTGGACTGTATAAACGGCATTTCCAATCGTTCGTCTTTCCAACAAGTTGGTGGGGTTTTTATGAATGAGCAGACGCATTCGATGACTTTCTCCACAATGGCTTCTCCGAATCCTCGTCCATACGTTAGCTCTCCGAGCATGACTCTGGTGCTTCTATTTGTCCCTAGGGAAAACTTTCCCACAGGGAAATGAAAGAATTCAAGACCGGGTGATTTAAAGGACCGTGTTCGCATTTATTCGAACAAAACAACCGAAGTAAAGTCATTTGCCTTTAGTCGCGGACGATATGAAAAGGTCCAGGCGAGCGTGCGGTTCCAAAGACCTCTGGTGGCGTCTGATGGAAGAAAGCCGAGCCGTCACCGAGGCTATTGCGTGAACGAGCGGCATTTCAGCAGCTGTCCGATTTTTGTGCTCGCTCTCCACTCAGTCGACAAACAATTGCCGAGTCAACACCGATAATAGTGCTCGGCGAAAAAAATTTAAATAAAAGTCATTGTCATTCATTCCGCAAACTTGTTATCAGACGCCTGAAAACCGATCGCTCGACCTGCCGACCAGGTGGAATCGGCCACGCTTGATTTCCCCATTTGTCACAAAACGTCCCTATTTTTGGCAAAATCGGCATAAGCTCGGCAAGAACTTGTCAAGCAGGAAGTGACAACGAGAGCTCAACAGCTGCTGAAGCTTCTGTAACGGTTTTTCTTCCGACTGATGACGCGGCAGGTCTTGTAAGCCACGCGCTCACCTTTTTCCTGTCATCCGCAACTGTACAGTCGCTCTACCCGCCCCTAGTTTGCAACATCCCTAGTCGCGACGTTTGGCGACAAGGGACAGAAAGGTGCCTACCTTGGCCGTGTATTTCGAGCCCTTAAGGCGCTCCTGGCAGCAGAAAGAGAGAGAGAGGAGGAGGACGGGGGTTAGGAAGACGCCCCAAGCAAGTTACGCCGCTTTCCAAGGCTCCCGGGGTAAAAGAACCCTGCAGTCCCCGCGGGTTTCGCCGAGTTGAGTCCGCGCTACGACGAAGTAACCCACAAGGTGCCGACGCCCGCTGCGACTGGTCGCAGTTCTTTAGGGCGAGCCCAGTGTTCTCAGGGTCCGGGGGTTTGCTCGACCCAGATACAAGGGGACGAGGGGTCTGTTACAACAGTCTCAACATTCCTTCTACACCACTCAACACGGCGCACGCCTTCCTTCCGCGCACTCCCTTGCCCCTCGGCGTGACTTAACGGAAGAACATGTACTCCGCGCTGAGCGCATTGCAGTTTTAACCGCTTCGCAAGGCCACTCTTACTGCAGAGTGGCAGAAGACCTCGCCACCAGAGTGGCGTATTCCCGTCGAGAACAACTCAACGAGAATTTGTTCTCAACGGGAATATGCTGCCCTGTGCTCCGCGTCGAGTATAGTCCGTCTTACTTTGGTAGCAGAATGTACCGGGGTTGCTTTCTCACGAATGGAAAATGGTACAGACATAAGGGCCCCACTTCGCTCGCCCAACTTAGTACGGAACACAAAGCCTTACCGCCCATGTGACAGAGGTGTGAGAGGCAAGGTGTGAGAGGTGACAGAGGTGTGAGAGGCGAGGAGTGCTTTGGGTTGCAAGAAAACTTGAGCTACAAGCAATGACTTGACGATTCCTTACGGAAGGGACCTCCCAGGGTTCAAACCGTAGCCACTGCGCTTCGGAGGCCGAAGCCTACACCTCTACGCAACGGAAGCGGTCAAGTCCAAACGCGTGGCCCACCTTGTCGTTGAGGTAGTACTTGTCCCACGCCTCCAGCATCTTGCGCCACTTGTTGAGCCGCACATTCTCCTGGTCTCGTACCTGCACACCAGTGACAACAGCTTGTTACCTGACCAGTCACGTTGAACCAAGAAATATTTTTGTTTTGTAGCGTTAGCTACACTGGCCAAGACTAAGCAGCTTGCGTAGCTCTCATAATGAGCCGTGCTCATTATGAGAGCCACGCGCCCCGCGCAAACCACGCGCGGCAACAGCGGCTCCGCCGCCGCGCGCTTTGCATAATGGGCACGGCTCATTATGAGCGCCATGCGAAGCCGCCGCCGTGCGCTCCGCTGCTGCCGCGCTTGCCTCGCCGGTCTGCGCATTCCAGAGGAGTGACATCATAGCCCTTGGCAGACGCACTGGCGCCGCCGCGTGCCCAGCTGTGCGCTCCGTTGTGCAGTAGCCAAGTCTGACGCTGCACCGGAGCCACTTGATAGCGCCTCTCATTTTGTGCGCATAAGCTCACGCTACGTATATCCTGGCATAGCCAAGCTAAGCCACCGCAATTTTTTTATTTTAAACATACTGCAGGCCTAAAGGCATTTTTTGGATACACACCCTGTTGAATACACACTCACAAAGAAAAGCTCTTCAGCTTGCAGAGATTCATGTGTACAAATACCCTGAGCAATGCAACGTGTGCATGACAATCCGAAAAATAAGTGCACACACCTCTCGAGAAGACACAAAAAAGCAATTCATATTAGTACATAGATTTTTACTTGTGGATTGCACTCGCTATATGAACTTCAAGTTTAAGTAATAGCAGGAAATATATTTCAAGTTATCACCAGAAGTGTTTTTCTATCCCAGCTGTGAAGTTCGCTCGCAGAAAAATTTAAAAATTAATTTTTAAACGTGTTAGTTTGGGCAAAAATGGGGATCAAGGAAAATTTGTGACAATGTTGTGTTTGCCTTGTATCTGATCTTGTTATGTATGGGGGAGGTGACAGGGCTAGCTTACCATGAAAGATAGGAAATAAGTATTTCAATCCTGCCACCTTCCCGCGGTTCGCTGATGTTTCAATTAGCTCCCACGATCAGGGGATTCAAATCTGTAACTTTCTCAAAATGAAATGCACACAGTTTCTTAATGTACCAGGGTACCATGTTCATCTAAAAATAGCCTCATTTTTTTATTGAGGTAAACCACTGAAAACTATGAAAGAGAAATTTTCTCAAATATATTTTTCTCTTTGAGCTATGATACACAGACTATGTCTTTTCCAACTATTATACTCCCAAGGTGTCCACTTGTCTCCTTACGCGAATTGAAAGTCACATATTCAAGCTATCTAGAAGCACATTTTGAAAAGGTTTTCTTGTTTTCTCAGAATCTGTTTTTTTTTTTATCACAAAGCAAAGCTTTGCCCTTTAGCTCTAGATAGAACAAGGATCTGAGTCATGTTTTCTAGATATAACACCTCACAAGTAACAGAGTGCAACGAGACTAAGAATTCTTATTGTAAGACCATCTAATTGACAATAACTATAATAATCAATTCTTAACTATTGACAAAAAATTTCAACATGTGATAGAATTTCTTAGGATGAAGTTTAATTAAACCTGGTTTTGTTGCACTCTATAATTTGTGGAATATGTGAAAATATTTTTTTGCCGTAACTATTGATCAGGCACCGTAAAACGATAGGCAGAAACATTTGTCACGAAGTGGCAATTTTATTTTAAAGAATAATAAAAAGATATAAAATAAACTTGTCTTGGTGCACAGTACACAAAGTTAGAGCAAATGTGAGACTTTCATCTAAATCGGGAAAGAAATTACATAAAAATAAAAAGACAAAACGAGCGTGTCTTTCTAAAGATAACTTCCTGCACAAGGATAGTGGGCATGATGTCTACGTGCTGGGGATCTTGACACAAAGTATTTCTCAATCCCAGCGCTATCTTGTGCACAATGCAGGAAAAAAGTGTGTGGCCTTTTTCGTAGATTAAAAAATCTAACAAATTAAAAAATAAAGACTAGCCTAATGTGGCACGATCGAATCTAAATAACCCTACTCTAACGGAACCCCTTCGTATACTGTTTAAATTTGTGAATACTGGTTCGGTGAGGCTGACAATGTGCAGAGTACCGTATAAAAGTGTGTAAGAGCAGCACTTTATTTCCCTATTTCGGAGTTAATATTTTAGGTGCAGCCCCATATATGTATAGAGGAATGAATAAAAAAAAGTGAAAGGGCAGTGGTCGATTGGTCCGGCAAGAGCGTAGCTCCCACCCCGTTAGCTTACGGGTGAACGAAGTATGGGTCCAGTTTCCGGTACGTTGACGGCAACATCAAATGTGGAGGCCCCAGAACACGTCGACGACGAGGACTCGAAACGAATGCTCCTTTGACCTCGAGCACGATCCAGCCAAAGCTCGACGCAGGGGGCTTACCTTGGCTTCATGGCCGGTGTACTTGTCCGGTAGCCTCGAATTGCTGCAAAGTGGGAAGGCACCGTATCACCCCGAGCACGAAACCTTGCCCCAACCCCTGTCCAGACATTGCCAGTGGGCCCACCGGATGGACCACTCATAACTTCGGTTGTCAACGCGGCTAGCCCTAAGGGGAAGTCCTACCCTGCAGCATTTACCGGCAAGTTGAAAGTCTCCAAACGAGGGTTCTCGAACCAGGTTCCCAAGACCCCAGGGCTTCCTCGAGCTCCCAAATTTCGTCGACCGTCCCTGCCCCAGAGTATACATTTTTACAGTCCTAGCACTACTTTAGCGGGTCTGAGCCACCCATTGATGCGCAGCTATGATTCAAACACTTCATAGTATGTGCATTATTTTTTCCAACGTCTATCGGCTTCTGTACTGCTTTTCTGCATCAACGCCAAGACCGAGAGAAGTTCCTCAGCCGCCGTTCAGATCACAAAGTTTAAGAACTCCCAGTTTACAATATTAGCAAACCATGTGTAAGGAAACTGTGTTTAAATAGCAGGTATCCGGTATGTTAACGAACGAATGCACCAGGTGCACGTTACTATAAAAAGCAGTTGGTAATGGCTATCTTGAAAGATAACCAGTCTTCAATAGAAGGGAAGAAGAGGGGGTTCTCATTAAAGGGGTCCTGCAATGAATTTTTTACTAATTTTTAATTTGCACCAAACCTGAGCGCACTGAACGTGGTAACTTAATGACACTTTTCTTTTCTCGAATTTCGCTTTATTTTAAAAGTTATAGGCAAATTAAAATTGCAAAAACAAGCAAAAAATAACCTCCTTCACGACGTCCCTGGTTGCTTGAGTGGCCGTGAACTAGACGAGGGGTAGTGAGCTGAGCGAGCGCTCACGGCTGCCGTACTCCGTGTCGACGGCGCGAGAGGGCGCCACTAAAGCGTGTTCTGGATAGGCTGTATGTAGCGGGCAGCTAGAGCGGCTCTCATTGCATTTGCTGCGCGATGAAACACAAATTCGGCATGACACTTCATTAGCCACAAACGACAGCCAACACGCGGTAAAGATCAGTTCAGAATGGGAGCCACTTCGCGCTGCCATACCGCGAAACGGCCAAACTGCCAGACAAAGCTGCTCTCCGAAGGCCTTGGGAACGCTCAGAGCCGGTCGGGTCCTTCGGTCCCTACGGCCGCACCTTTCCGTGTCGGCGCCTGATCCCACTACTCCTTTCTAGTATGCACAGCCTTTTCCACCGCTTGGTGGCGGGTATGTCGACGGATCATTTCTTGTTTCCGTACTTTATAAACTGCATTTGTTTCTTTTTTGATTTGAAATACTGAACAAAAACTACTTTTATAAACAATTGAAACGGTTCGCGCCACTTATATTTTGTATTTTGACTAAAAAGAAGCTTTTAGCGGCTCTGACCAGTAGTAAGCCCAGGACCTAAGACGTCACATTACGCGCGCTTCGGTACCGCGGGTCGCCCCCGTCGGTGGAGGAGGTTTCCGCGGGGTCCGGTTAAAATATGACGCACTGATATTTAGTTACTCTCTCCGTGCCCGCTGGCTTGCCCGAACCCCAAGAGACGTGGAAACCGCAAAAAAGGTAGACGCTTAATTATGATTGCAGGGCCCTTTAAGGATCAAGAAACCCTTAATGCTAAACTTAAAATGTTGCACCACCAAATTTGCCCAGTCAAACTGTCTCGGTTTTGTCTGCTCCAACAGAGCAAGCTAGCAATGCTACAACTGTGCTTCATTTTTTTCCCCTATTTATTTTGGAAAAGTTAAAGACAAATTTTACTGCCTGGGCTGGTGCCTGAGCTAAGGATATCACACCATAGCTGTACTAGTGCAGTGGAACATGCTCGTCTGTTATCAAAACTACTATTTCATGCTGGTAACAACCTTTTCCCTCTTTATTAAGCAGTAGAAAAAACTGTAGAGCCCTCATTTCCACCAGCCATACCACATTCCAGCCTCCTATAGACACACTTGTTGCTAATGTGTAGGGGAATTAGCATGCAGACACAACACACATTACACTCTTACCCTGCATGCCCATATAGAGCATTGAAACCAAAAATCAAACTTGAACACACACTTTTTTTTTTTTTATACTTCGCGTTGGTGACATATGAATCCTGTGACATACAAACCTTTGCCGACAATAGTGAAATATCAGTCAAACTATGCGTTCAAAAAGTTTGAAAGATTTGAACTTGCTCAAACTCAAACCTTGTCGAGCTTACTGACATTCATGCTCAAGCATTTAATACAAAACACAGTTAACAGAAAACAGGAACAAGACATGTACGACAGACAGGCACTCATTCACAGCTGACTGTTTAATTTTACAGTTTGCAAACAGGAAGACCACAACCCAGACCACTCATGTGCAAAACACTTCTCCTAATCTCAAAACAAGGAGCGGAAAGCCCCTCATTCCTCGAACTAAAAGTCATGGGAAAAAGCCTCCAGCCGTGTAGCTCAACTACAAACAGACCTTCTGGCTAAAGATAGGAAACAGACTCAGCATTCGTCAGAACGATAGGAAGGTGACTCATACAAGGATGGAAGGAAGGACGCAGGATGAAGGAAGGATAGAGGATGACTTTCAGAACTGTAGGAGGACAATGCTCAAGCATTGCCATAGCTGAGCCTCTTCACAGGTCTTTGCATTAGATCGAATTGGGCAGGGGCAAGGATTGAACCCCCTGCATTCAATCCCCACCCTTAACCATTTTTCTCTGCTTGGGCATCATACTGGTGTGCATTACTACCGCACTGTGCAAGTTAAAGACACCAGGCTAGCGATCGTAATGCACTGGCCACGTTGCTACTTTGTAGCGTCAACTAGTGTAGCCATACTTCAAAGGCAGACCTTACACTATACTATCTAAACACGGATGCTTAATTTGCTGTTACTTCGTCGAAGGTGTTCCAATTAATTGATGCCCTGATAAGTGCAACCTTGAAAGGGCGGCCACCACAAACTATTTGTGTGGGTCTCAATTTCCCCGCTAGCATCCAAAGTCAGATCCCCAGACTTACGCAAACGTCCGCGAGGCCAAGCGACGGCGTCGGAAGAGGAGGAGCACTCACTGTATGAAGCCGTACTTGTCGGTGACGTGGTACAGCTCGAACTTGGGGTCCTCCCAGGGGTCGATCTCGGCCACATTCCTCCCGGCCTCGATCGTAGCGAGCCACGATGGCCGCCCGCTCCTCCGCGGCCCGCTCCAGCAGCTCCGCCTCCGTCAGCTCCCTGCCTGCACACGAGGCACCCCCAAGTGCCCCCTCGAGGTGCCACTCCTGGCTTCTAGCCTCCACACAGGGCCTGGAACGCGTCTTCGACCGGTATGTTTGCAACATCCCCAAAAGTGGTCCCTCGGCTTCTGCCCAAAAACGTCGCGCAAGTGCCGCAGGTTAGGCGGTGTCGCACCGAGATTGCTGTCCAGCTTGACAGTACATGGAAGCTCCGCCAGTTATAAGTTGGGATGCTACGATGACGGTGACACTGGCCTTCTCTCGCATTTTGTTTTACAAGCAACGTTCGTAAACTAGGTTTTCAAATGGAGTGAAGCCTTGAAAAGTGTAACCACAAATTTCCCCGTTGAACTTAGTGGGGAAAATTATGTCATGTGGCTTTGTGTCACGTGACCTGTATGCAAATTCAGTTACCCCGCTAGATTTAGTGGGGAAATTGATGTCACGTGACCAACGCATAAATTCAGTTTACCCGCTACATTAAAAGGCCCCTGTAAAAAAATGTTTTCTTTGAACATGTTTTCTTTAAACAGTCTGGTTCAGATACGCAATTCAAAAAATTCATTTTATGCAAAAAAATATTTTTATAGCAATATGGACGGTGCAAGATTTATTTTAAATTCTGCGCGCAAGGTCCATGACATCACCGAATGGTCATACACTCTCTCCACCTCAACGAGATGGTCATACACTCTTTCCACCTCATTGAGATGGTCATACACTCTCTCCATCTCAATGTGATGCCCAAGCCGATCCCCCTCTCCTCCACGTGCCCAAAATGCCGAGAGAGCAAACAAGTGGAAAGGAGGTGACCACTGACTAAATCGCGTCTCGTGCCGTCAAAAAAATTTTTTTTTTCGAGTAACTTTAATTTTTTGACATTCTCCAGGCCGTGTAAAAGAAAAATTTTTTTCTTTAACTAACTCTAAACTTTACTAAATACTTGGTTTAGCACTAGTGGTTCAGCACCTTTACCACTAAACCAAGAACGCTTCACAAAGTAACACAATTGCGGGAGAATTCAAGACACATTTGTTGTTAAAACTTCTACTCCCAACTGCCAAGATTGCGACATCCAACAGCGTGACGCTCCGACTTCAGTGACATCATTTGTTGCACTTGGGGACCAGCCTGGACGCACGGCCGGCAAGGCTGCCAGACACACCGGTCGGAGACGCATCACAGACACGCCGGGGGTGGCTTTGGGCATGCCGGAGGAAACCCGCCGCCTCCACGGGTCCGGGTACTCACTCATGGTGCGCCACCACTCATTCCGACGCCGCCAGGCCCGGCCAGCCACGCCTCCTCACGGGGAAGGGCGGGAGCTCCTGCACGCAAGAGCGGCGGGGCTCAACCTACGGAAAGGGCTACCGAGTCTCAAAACCAACCCGCTTTCTTTTAGTTTGCTTACTCAATTATTTTGAGATTTTATCGACCCCTTCAACTGATTTAACTAAAGGAGTGGTCGAAACACCTAAAGTGCTTGCAACATCCAAATTTTTATTCGCATCCAAAAAATTTTTTTATCAATGTGGACAACATTAGTTTGATCTTGTTTTACAATTGCATAAATTTGAAGTAAAATTTATCGCGAAAGCAATATTGGGTGCAACATTTAAACCATTGCAATTTTCCGCGGTTACTATGTTAATAAACCCGTTCTGCCTAAACGAGAATCGCCGAAAATATTTGTAAGTTTTATTATTAAGCGATCTAATCGTATCGTTAAATTGCTTGTCCCCACAGTACTCAAGTTCCATTATTTCGGCGTGACACTTCCTAATGATTATGAACTGCTAAAACACCTTAAATGTTTTAATGTTTTAGGTTGGAAAGATTTAAATCATTTCTTTCCCCTTCAACATTCGCTGCACCACAAAGGATTCAACCGAGCCCACCACACTCTGCATTCAGCCACAGTGACACCACTCCTCGTGCAAGAGACGGGGCTGCGGACATAATGTAAGCATTATCTGCAGGCAAGCCTCGAACACGTTCAAAGCACCTTTACTTCGTACATATGTATGCTTTCAACGTGTCTGCAGGATGTTTTGGTAATACGCATGCAACAGGACCACCCCCCACATGGAAGAAACGTGCCTCGGACGGTGTCTGCGGACTGCATTTTGTGGGACGTATTAGCAGTGTGGCCGCGGCTTTAGATTCGCACCGTGCGGAGGAATTTCAACCGCAAGGCGCTTGTCACAACAAGTGGAATTGAAAAGAGGAAGAAATTTGGGCGAACGACCTCTCTCCCTCGATCCTCCGTCCTACCGGTAAACCCCCTTTTCAAGTTACTCGAGACAAATTTTCTTCGAGGGGTAACAAGTGCGTATAAATGCCGCCAAAAAATATAGACTTCGCTGTGGTCGTCAATAACTTCGCAAAAGTGAAACGATCGTGTCCACGATTCTCGCTTCACAATTCTTTCTTCGGCGTTCTTGTCCACTAATGCAGCCATCTCGTTGGCTGCGAAGCAGTTTGACGCTCCCCACAAAGGACTCCGCTCGACCGTCTCTCCGGTCGCGCAATTCCCTTTAGACGTTTCTACGCTCAGTTTCTCTTCGAGTGCGACCGAAAGCTATAAGAGCGAGCTCGGGACTTTCGGCACTCGTGCCAAGCACGTGCACTCGTACGGTGCAAGTGTAGTTCGGGGCAGCAGGTGGCATTGGACTTCACTCGCGCCAGTATAGGAAGCAGTTTGGTTGCCAGTTTTGTTCAGAACTAATGCCGACAACTAGACTTTTTTGGGGGCTTTACTGATTTGTTTTAAAAAGGCCGTGAAATCTACACTAATGCAGTCTGTGTGGGCAAGTTATGCTGCCAGGGCGACATGATGTTGGGGGCTAATCGTCGCGATAAGTCAAATGATGAACTAAAAACTTTTAGTTGGTGAAAATAAACAAATGGTACTAATTACAAAACTCCCCAAGCGTCATCAAAAAACACTAAATCGGTAATTTTCACAGATGTTCAGCGTGTGGGAAGCGCAATAGTGCTTTAAAGTTACCAATCATGCAACAGGCACGACGCTGGCGTTGAGAAAATGCGGGTGATGAGAGGGGTAAACGGCGTGGGTGCGTTATCGCAATGGTAGCCTCGCTTCTGCTGGACGAGTTGTAACTTTAGCACTCCATTGAAATCCAAGTCTTTCTAGATTTGACTCATTTAGTCGCTTTCTATGATGTCCGGCAGGTTTATAAGTAGAACTGAATGCTTGTATTCACCAATTAAAAGTTAAGTAACATAATTTATTTGATTAGATAACTCATCTTTATAATTAGCCTCCTATTATGTCTCCCAGAGCGTATAACTCACCTGTACAAAACACAATAGTGTAGTTTTCACGGCTTTTTTGAAAGGAAAAAAAAACTTGTAAGGCTTAAACAAAAACGCCCTGTAGAGACAAAATTTTCAGGAACGAACTAGAGGTAAATACGTGTGTTTTTGCCATTGTTCTATTGTTGATGTCTCACATTATGGGCGATTTTATGAGGGAATGTACGTGTCCATATTAACGATGTATATGCATATAAGAGAATTCCCCTACTTCCACGTAATAGCCAAGCGCATGCAAAGAGTTCCTCAGCCCGTTACTGTCACACATCTCCACACATGAAAGGTAATTCAATGACAATGGTCAAATCATTGAAATAATAATTATAATGTTCGCATTCGTTTGCAGAAAGAACCATAAGGCTTTTGCTTTATTGCACTAACAAACGTCAAAAGAAACATATTGAGACAAGAATAAACAGACAAGTGTGGATGGGCAACAGGCCCTTTTCAGACATTTTTATCAAAAAATTTATAGCCAAAATAAAATAATCATAGAAAGTAGAAATCACAGTTTTATGATTTTATTGCCTGCATTCCTGATAATGTATTACAAGCAACAGATGGTTATTAGAGCCTTGACTTCAAGCACAAAATGAAGGAATGATGGAGCCCGGGTTCTAAAACTGCTGCACAATGTGAGATAAAAACCGAACAACCTTGTCGATAAGATGTGAGCGCTGCCCTTCAGGAGGCTATCTATAAACATGCCAAGGCCTCTTGCAACAGATACCCTTGATTGGCATTCCTTACAGGAGGTAGCTGCAAGATCTGTAGAACACGCCATTTTTTGAACGATGAGCTATTTTTTTCGAATATTTACCTGTAACACATCATAAACTAACATGGTCACAAAATGTTTCATGTCACCTGCAAACAGTATTGACTGGGCATTATCTACAGGTGGCACTACGTCACTAACAAATATTAGAAATAAAAGGGAGCCAAGGTAAATTCTTTGAGGACACCACATGTGGAAAAGAAAATGAGTGACTGTTATCTCAACGAACACTGTTGGGATGAAATGATAGGTAAATTTGAAACCAGTAATACAACAACAACCACATAACAATCATTTGTGTAACAACAACTTATGGTTCACGTTACGGAAAGCTTGACATGTCGAAATATATGCGAGCAACTTGTCCTGTGTTTATAACGGGGGCATAGCAAATAAAAGAAAGGGCACAACTCAAATTCAACAAACCGTCCTTTCCAAAAAAAAAAAAAACGCTAACAAAGTACAAATTACTGGCAGAAGTAACAAAATTACTTGGCTCGTATGACCCACTCAACATATAGATTAGAGCAGTGGTTCTCAAATGGGGGTCCGCGAAGCCTTTGGGGTCCGCGAAGGCATTCTAGGGGTCCACGAAGCACTGCCTCACCAGTAAAGCCCAGCAATAAAAGTTGCCTTCTCAGATTCAGAAAAACTTTTACAATTTTCGGTCTAGTTCTTTCGTTTGTATATCAATAAGTGAAGTCTACTTATATTCTATTTATTATATCACTATCATATTTGATCTATACCTTTCCCCTCCCATCACCACCTCCATCATTTGCGCCCATTCGCAAGGGGTCCGCGAAATTCGATGGTTGAGAACCACTGGATTAGAGGATGCAAATATCCGTCAAACCGGATGCTCGGCTGAACCGGAAAGAAGCAAATCCGGTTTTGAAAAGTGGCTTCGCTTCGCTCCGCAAATAAAAATGTAATCTCAAGGCTTTCATTTAATTTTTATGTCAGTCCTAGAGTCACAAAGAGTGCATCATGTCACTCTAGTAATTAGAAAGTAATGGATTCCCCAAAATCTGTAGATATGACGAGGAGTGCAAACTATAGGGGGTGCTTTGTCTGGCCTGTTGATTGGATGGATGAATGACATTTCGAGATAAGATAAGAGATTAAGATTTTAATGGCTGACATTTCAAGATCCCCCTTGCATTTTCGAAATATGCAGGCGACAGAGTTGAAACCCCCGCAAACACTGGAAGGGCAAACATTTATTTATTTCGGCCAAACAATCTATATTCCGGTACACCCCGCGCTAATGTATAGAATATTCGAATATCCAAATATTTTATAACCAAATAATGCAACCAGTTATTCAAATACTGTCGACGACTTAATTTTCGCGAGGACCTATTCTTGAAAATTTTTTTGCGGGCTTTGTGAAAAATAGGTTCCGCGGACAATTCCGGTAAAATGTAAACACATTGGAATCTATATTGATACCCCACTGCATCGCGAAAATTTGGAACTTGGGAATAATTCTAAAACTCCAGCTTTGTCCTAAATCGTAAAATATTGAGCCCACAAAAAGAAGTCGTTTACAATATCCGGTTTTCAAATTTGAATACAGTGCAACCCACGTTTGATGATAATGAGAAACCCCAAAAATGCAATCGTTATAACCGATCATCATTGTATCAGGACAAGAAATTAATTGTTCCTGGTCTAGAAATCTAGAAATTGATTATAAGCAGTACATCGTTATATATGGAATCGTTATAAGTGGATTTCAGTGTAACCAATTAACCAGTTATCTCAAAAACTGGTCTGTAGTGCTTTTACTACTGTAGATAGTGCAGACAATAAAGAGATGGGGATTAGTTACTTGTAACGAAGCCACCATAGCTTCTAAAATAAGAAAAAAATGTTTTTACCTATGGTAGTAAAAACAAACCTAAAAACAAAAAAGTGAAAGGTGTGTTCAAAATCTGTACAGATGATGCCTTCTCCATGGGAAGTGAAATGTCTAACGAATTATTTAATTTTCCTGTTATGTCAACTCGGCGTATTTATTTTTCTTTATTCCCCCCCCCCCCAATGGAGCCCTTACTGATAATACTCGCGACCACAGCCAGCACCTGTACGTAACTACAATGAGATTGTATTACAACTTACATGATTTTTTTTTTTTTTGGGTGGGGGGGGGGGGGCCTCTAATATTAGGCAAAAAGTGCTGGCAGTTAGTTAATTCAAACATTCTGGGACTGACAGGTTTGTTGGCTGGTGGAAGAGCAGTTGCAAATATTCCCAACCTCTGCAAAAGAGGAAACATGACTATGCAGCATGATTATCTGAACAGATACGCGGGAAAATACTAGGTTAGCATCATGCGCACCCTGTATTGCAAACTGCCAAAAGCTTTCTGGGCACTGACCAAGCTAGGCTATGCTTGGTAGAGGTGTACCTTGAGTACCACTTTTTAGCTAGAGCACGGTAAATACTAAACTAAATATACTGTGATGTTAAGCTGCCTTCAATAAAACAAATGAAAAAATGGGAGCATTTCTAGGCTATGCTTGGTAGAGGTGTACCTTGAGTACAACTTTTTAGCTAGAGCACGGTAAATACTAAACTAAATATACTGTGATGTTAAGCTGCCTTCAATAAAACAAATGAAAAAATGGGAGCATTTCTCGCGAGAATAAACATGCCCGATGATTCGAGAAGACAAGTACGCTTCTGTGGGGGGACGATTGATTCTTAATTTTTCTTGAACGACTCAAAAGCCGACTTATTTGGAACATTCCCACGAGATTTCTTGAGGAACAGTTGTGTCCTGCAAGATTCCATCTCCCTCTTCCAAGGGTGACCCGAGAAGAGCCTGTGTGCTGCAGAACAAAGTCGTCGCAAACACTCTTCTCGTTCAGTGGGAGATTGCATGATTCGGGAATAGTGACATCTCTTACAGCATCTCAGTTTGTACTATCCGGCGTCGAATAGTATGTGTACTACCTTAGTCACAGTTAGCAGAAACATGGGAGCACGTGGCATCGGCTACTGTCGGAGCACTCTACAGCCAGGGGCACAACTGCAACGTCGCGGATGCACGGCAGTTGAGCGCCGGTTGTTACAGTTCTCCGACAGTACCAGATCCCATGCGCACCCATGTTCCCGCTAAATGCGATAAGTGTAAATGAGACATCCTACGTGCAAACCTGCGGGATTGCACGTAGTCGCGTATGTAGCGGACAGTGTCCACACCAAATTCATTCTCCAACCTCAAGATGAGGGGCCTATAGTGGCGTCAGGTAGCCATACGCAGTCTTAAGGGTCCGGAGCACTTGGCATTCCACGTGCAAACCAGCCTGTGTCCACATCACATTTTCTATTCCCAAAACTGGACAAGTATTTATCCCTACAGCAGAGAGTCTCACGAAGCACGCGCGGTCTTACGCACACGCTACCTTAAACATTCTGAGCCGCCAAGAAATCCACACTGGTACGATGCCGGGCAAACGGAAGGAATTTTAAAAAAAATGAGGAAACGGGGACAGACGGCACTCGATCTCGTATAGACATATGCTTGCAGTTTCTTCGGTCTACGCTGAACACAGACAGCACACCGGGACGTGTTGCCTGCTTTCCTCTTGTGTGTCTACGTCTCGGGTTCTGCCATGTGCAACTTCCCTCGGCTCGCGTGTCTTCCTACTCTTTCGCAACATCTGCCGCTCGGCGGAATGCCAGCGGTTTGACAGGAACAGGGAGCGCTGAAGCCGCCCACCGCAGGCGGGGGCAACAGCCACGAGGAGATTACGTGCCTGTCATCAAGTTTTGCGGTCACACGAGAGGCAAGAAAGGAAGAGTGCAGATTTGTCGATGAAGTAGAAGCGAGAACACGAAACACACCCAGTGCACACGTTTCGTGCGACAGGCCGTTCCCCCTGACTTGTGCAGGCGTCTGCGTGGGTAGAAGGGGGCCGATCTCCCACACCATGCACTCAACTGTCCAACCTGGCATAGCCTGGTTAATCGGTTGCTCTCCGTAGGAGGCTGTCGTCGGAAAACTGAACTTCGACTCGAGATGGATGTGAGGGGTGAAGAAAAATACGCGAGAAGCAACTAAGCCTAACTAACAGGTTTCGGAAGTTTTGAGAGCACCGAAGACCGGCCGTGAAACAGTAGCTGGCAGCGGAATTTGTGAGCGCGACGCTTTGCTTAAAAGTACTCACCGACATAGGTCGAGTGCGATAATCCTGCGGAGACAAGTTGGCGTCAAGCTGACAGAAGTGTCGCTGCTCGAAGCACCATGTCACTCGCAGAGTCCGACACAGCCGCCGCGCCGCCGTACTGTTGGGTGAGGCAGGTGAAGTGCCCACCGGTGAAGGATCCGCCACCACCATTCACCGAGGAGGTCGGAGCCCGTTGGATAAGGGGCGTCGGCGCACCGCCTATCCCACACCGTGGCCTATCTGATTCACCGTGAATTGCATCCGAAGCTGGCCGAAAGCGCCGCAGCAGCAACTATTTCGACGTCCCCCGTCAAAATATTGATGCATGTTATTTTCACGTTCGTGACGTCATTTTTGAAGAGAATCCGTACGTGTGACGTCAGTGGGCCCAACAAACCGTTGTTAGGGGCTTTCGGGGTTGCTATGGACGCATACATGGATAGAGAGGTGTGCCTTTTCGACTGGCGGTGGCGTGGCCGCGTGGTGGTCGTATTTGTCGGCGGGCGCCGCTGCGCCCTAATGCCCGTGCGGCAGCGGCGTCCTATAGGCGCGAAATTTAAAAAACAGTTTTTAGACAGCTGTCGGCCTGCCTTTGAAGTAGGTTTGGGCTGTGGATGAGAAAAATCCACTGCTGGCCTGGGGCAAAAGCAAATTGTTCTGTGAATGTTTATACAGTCGGAAGTTAGTCTGCCTCAGTGGGCGTCTGGTGTCTCAGCTGTAGATGAGCATAATATTATTGCCAGCGCGGTACAACCGCTAACCTGGGGTCTTTAACGTGCACAACGCAGTAGTGACACGCAACTGCACGCTGGTACGAATTACAGCAATATATAGCTCCTACGGAGCAAAGTAGTGCAATCCTTTGATCCGCGTGTTTTGCCGACAATATGGCCGACACAGCAGCTCGGGGCGAGTCACGTGGTACTCAGGGTTCCACAAGGACGTTTAAATAGGGCAGGACCCGGCATGACGTCATACCCAGCGACGCCGGAAGAACAACCCAATCCCAGACTGCCCGCGCACCTACGCTCTCTCATCCAAATCCAAATTCAACCACGCTCCCATCGTCTACTTCCGCTCGGTCGTTAGGCTTAGGCTACGTCTGCTCCGTGCCTGCGGTCTGCTCCGTCTGTCTGCCTGCTGTCGCGGCTGGCTTTCGATTCGATCGGCGCACCAAAGAGATGTTTCGATGCAAACCCGAATACTCATCACGGCGGAGTGAAACCGGTGAAAACCAACATCTTCTCGAAGCAGAATTTGTACGGCTTTCTTCAGCACGACACACACCGCAGCGCCTTCTCGGCGTTCGTGCCTACGATCCTTCTCAGCGTTCGTGCCTACGATGACTGACTCTGCGATCGCTTTCGAAAGCCGCGCTACGACTTGACCTCGTTCGAGACGACGCTCCAGGCGCGGTCGCGCGGTGTCGAGAGCGCCCGCTACCGCCGACTTCCTGGTCCTACTGGTCAGGTACGATGTTGGGCTCGAAATTCGCACTGTTCGACACCGATTCAGTCGGTGCGTCGTTCTAGAGCTTCTCAACTCTAGTCACTTACTTTCTGCTGGCAACCAGGCGTTTCGGGTTATAACAACCCCATCCAATTCCGACCATACCGGTTTAAAAGTCTCCCGTTAAGCGCTGTTTCAAATAACAGTTGGTGCCGCCATTACTTTCGGTGCACACAATCGCGTTGCCACGGAAATGCCATGGCAACGAGGGTTGTTTGCACCGAAATTAATGGCGGCGCCCACTCACTAGGCTTCCCATTGGTCAAGAAATGTTCGTCGCGGCTCGTGGCCACGCCTACTTCCGTTACACTTCGCTCCATGCATTGGGGATAGGGACGCCACCTCCTGCCCATTATAACCTCCTTGGGGTTCCAGGAGGCGGCCCGCCCTATGGGAGGTAACACATATGAAGATCGACGCAGCACGGCTGATTAAAAAATATACGCCGAGTTCACACTTTTCGAAACTAGTCTGTCGTGAAGTTGGTAAAGCACTAAACACGTTATCAAAGTTTTCATAATATCGGATGTGTGAAAATTTGAGAAGGCAATATCTAGGGCAATGGCGTTTGAAGCAGATGATTTTTGTACGCAGCGAAGATGGACTTTGGGCTGGCCGGGGCGGGTTCACGTGAACGGCGCAACGTCGCCGTGACGTCGCCACGTCATCTGCTGAATCATGCCGCTTAGTCAATTTTTTTAATTACGTCCTTACGTGACACGCAACTAGTGCATATCATTCTTAAAATGTCAAAGACTACCGTCGTTCCGCACATCCCCACAATATTGAAGAAACAACGATTTTCTCACATTCCCCATGCATTTCCGACCATAGTTGGAACCTCTGGGCGTTCGCCGCTAGTCGCCGAGAGATGGCGTTCTAGATGGCGTTACTCTGCTCCGGAGGAGCTATATAGTGCTCTAGTAGGAATATGCTCATCCAGATCGAAGCTGGTAGAGTTATTTGTGACATACCCTTTTAAAGGCCGACGACCATACTCGAAATTCTGCAAGGCAGAAGATCCTGCTCACCATGGGGAGGAAGAAACAGGCAACGGTGGACACAGTGTTGCAGTACTGCCACTTCGGTTTTTCCCTCGTCGAGCGGCGAAAATTCCCTTTTTTTTCCCACAACACCATTTTAGTGTCAGGGTCGTTTTTAAGATACGCATGACGCCAAGTATATTTAAATGCAGCAACACCGCACGTATGTTTTTTGCTTTGTAGAAGTTTGCATCGCATAAATAACGAAATGTAGAAGTTGACATTCGGCAAACTGGTCTCCCTCCCCTTCTTTTCCACACTATGCAATGGTTGAATGAACAAGGGGAACTAAATGAAGGCAAGCGGGCCATTAACTAAACTAAACTTAAATCGCGTAGCAAGCGGTGAGGAAAGCGCGCGAACCGGCAGTATACTGTACCGGCAGGCTGGCAGCACGCACATGACGTAAGTCGTGATGAATTAGATTGGCTCTTCAAAACAGCAAACTGCCTGAGTAGCTAGTGCCACTTCCTTTCTTTTGTTCGATGTAAATAGGAAAATGACAAAATTTCGGTTTAGTTTTTTTATTAAAAATATTTCCCACGTTTTACGTGTTTAAATTCTGGTTTCCCCTTTTCCTAGCTGTCATGCTTTTTCCCACAATATGGGAAATTTCCCACGATTTGGCAACACTGGGTGGACAGGGTAGAAAGGGGGGGAGGAGGAAGCGAGGGAAAAGTGGGAAAGCGCGAACTGGTCGCCGGTTTTTAACCACTGTATTGATGCAAGCTAGTTGGTTCATGACTTAGAAAATTGGAAACAGCGCGCAAAAAGACGAAGACAACGAGAGAAGTGCACAGGACAAGCGCTGTCCTGTGCACTTCTCTCGTTGTCTTCGTCTTTTTGGCGCGCTGTTTCCAACTTTCTAAGTCTTTAATCCACTGATCTCAATGACAATCTGCTGGATCGCGCATCCCCGCTTCGCGAGTGCGGCCAGCGGACGGCCATCTTGCCTAGTAAATTTTTCGTTTTCTGCGGTTTTCCAGCGTGCTATACACCAACTCATGTTTACAAACAAAACCGGAGCGCCCGGAGCGCCCGTAGCGGACGCCACCGGCGCCGCGCATGCGCTATGGGGGTGTGGGCAAGAAGCTCGCCGTCGACCATAAACACACCATTGAAATGCGATGTTGTCGGTGTCAGTGTGAGTCCCCCTGCCCTTTTTCGCGTCCGAATTGTTGGTTCTACGTCTTCCTGGCGATGTCTGACTACTTGAGCGGCGTCAGCGAAATTACCGAGGCTCGTTACACCGCAAAACTTCGCGTGAATAATGTGACATGCGGCGATTCATTCCGCGTGGACGACCGCAGAATGTACGCTAAAGCCTGATTCGCATGATGAGATTTCGCTCGGAATTTTCAGTCGCGACGTCGCTCGGGCTGCAAAGCGTGAACCGTAGCTGAGATGGTCGACGTCGATACTGAAAATCGCAAGCAGAATCGGACCAACTGAATTAGGAATAACAAGTCGGTGATGGTCACTGGTAACAATGATCAACATCTCCTTGTATCTACTGTTTACATCGAGCCTGCTTACCAACTTTCAAACTTAAGTCTTTTGAGGCCTGCACTTACTTCTTATCGCAAGTACCGGGCCAACATTTCGTCTGCGGACCGGCGTCGTCTAAGAGAGCAGACGACAAGCAGAAACTGTTTGAAAGAGCAGACGACAGTTCGAACAATCAGGCGGCCGTTTGAACTTGAAGACGCACTGAACGTAGTCCGCAGGTGGTCCGCACAACTTGACGGTTTTCTGGCGTTCATGTTGGAAGAAAACAAATAAATCTGATGACCACAAGTATCCGTGAATTCAACCCAAAGTGCTTCCCGCCCAAGCAATCGTTGTCCGACGGCGTCTGCTTTCCCTTTTCACGGCACATGTCCAGATTCTCGGACGAACCGAGCACGGGAAAACTGACCTTCAAACCTTTCTCGACACTTTTAGGTACGGCCCCAGTCGCGGCGTTTTGACGAGAAGGCAGGTTTTTGTCTGGTTCCTTTCAAAACAACGCAGGAATACACGTCTGGCATGGGGACCATGGGGACTTCTGCCCACAGCCCCAGACCGGAAGTGCGACCGACGCGCCACAGGCGCCACCAGCGCGCTGCCGTGACGTCTGTGACGTCACATGGCGCGGTGGTGGCGCGTCGGTCGCCCGTGGCGTCGCCTGACGGGTCCGTACCAAAAGTGCCGAGAAAGGTTTGAAGGTCAGTTTTCACGTGCTCGGTTCGTCCGAGAATCTGGATATGTGCCGTGAAAAGGAAAAGCAGACGCCGTCGGACAACGATTGCTTGGGCGGGAAGCACTTGGGTTGAATTCACGGATACTTGCGGTCATCAGATTTATTTGTTTTGTTCCAACATGAACGCCAGAAAACCGTCAAGTTGTGCGGACCACCTGCGGACTACGTTCAGTACGTCTTCAAGTTCAAACGGCCGCCTGATTGTTCGAACTGTCGTCTGCTCTTTCAAACGTTTCTGCTTGTCGTCTGCTCTCTTAGACGACGCCGGTCCATAGAACCAAACGTTGGCCCGGTACTTGCGATAAAAAGTAAGTGCAGGCCTCAAAAGACTCGAATTTGAAGGTTGGTATGCAGGCTCGATGAAAACAGTAGATACAAGAAGATGTTGATCATTGTTACCAGTGACCATCACCGACTTGTTATGCCTAATTCAGTTGGTCCGATTCTGCTTGCGATTTTCAGTATCGACGTCGACCATCTCAGCTACGGTTCACGCTTTTGCAGCCCGAGCGGCGTCGCGACTGAAAATTCCGAGCGAAATCTCATCATGCGAATCAGGCTTTAGCGTACATTCTGCGGCGTCCACGCGGAATGAATCGCCACATGTCACATTATTCACGCGAAGTTTTGCGGTGTAACGAGCCTCGGTAATTTCGCTGACGCCGCTCAAGATAGTCAGACATCGCCAGGAAGACGTAGAACGAACAATTTGAACGCGAAAAAGGGCAGGGGGACTCACACTGACGCCGACAACAACGCGATTTCAATGGTGTGTTTATGGAGCGACGGCGAGTTTCTTGCTCCACACCCCCATCGCGCATGCGCGGCGCCGGTGGCGTCCGCTAGGGGCGCTCCGGGCGCTCCGGTTTGTTTGTGTCGCGAACTTTTGTCGAACCGGATTTTTAGGTCGAACTTTCGGGGTTCGACTGGGTCAAACCGGTTCGACGAACCTTCGGAACTTTTCACCAAATTCGACCGGTTCGACTTTGTGGACAGTGTGGCCAGACCTTGATACAAGCATATCTAGGTTTGGAGATATTTTTTATGCAAAGGGTTGTTTTAATTTTGTGAACAGCTGCAATTAAAAGTGACTCGATTCTAATAACTGAAGAAGTTAATAACTTAATTTTTGTACTGTATTAACTGAAATAACCAATCAGCGCTGCCCCCAATTCATCCCTTAGCCATCACCATCCAATCCGAAGCCAACTGGCCAGCCTGTCGCGCATGCGCACACGAGTCGAACCTCAATACAAGGTTCGACAATTTTTCCACTAAAAGTTCGAAAAAGTCGAACCTGGTCGAACTCGAACCTCGGCCGGTTCGCGACACCCCTAGTCTATAGACACGTTTTCTACTCGTTCGTCATCATTCGCCGAAGGCGGTCTTTAAGATCCTGTCTGAGGCGTGATAATAGACCGATCTCACCAGCCAGCTTGGCTACGCCACCGCTGCTGCAATGCATCAAGGGAACTTTAGTCTTTCCGCACGTGCGACAACCTCGTTGGAGCTCTGCACATGCAGAGCACGAGGAGGCACAAGCCGTCTCGGGCACTGCCGCCAGGCTCCTATTAACTAAAGTTATGGCGGCTTCACGCATGCGCCGAACGCTTGGCGAGATGCGTCTATTGCCGTTGAGAACACGTGGAAATATTTACTGAAAGCGCAGTGCCGCAAAAACAGTCACAACTCGTCGAAAGCAAGTTTTGCCGGTCTCGCGGCGTGTTCAAAGCTTTCTTGGCACGCCGAAGTGCCGTGTCTCTGTGTCTTCTGCACGCTTGGATACCGACCAAGAATCGACGCCGTGTGGATGTGTTTTGCGAGTGCAATGTGCGTGAAGCCGCGTCTAAAGTGTTATCTTTCCAGAGTTAGAGAAGATCACTCACAATTGATAAAAAAGATAAAGTGACGTTTAATACGATTGAGGTGGCCACACAGGCCAAGTTCAAGCTCACTGTCGCCACACAGGCGATCGCTGTTCTGACGTCTGTCGCCACACAGGCGTCTTCTACGCAGCGAGAATGCACACACACTGAGTCGTAGGGTCGTAGGTCCAGAGAGAGAGTCTGTTCTGCGGAGGCCCCCGGCCCCGCCTGGTAACAGCCGTCTACGTGTAATTTGATTCGTGGGAGCGGCCTCGGTGCCTCGCTCGGCGGTTGGACTTCGCACGATGGCTGAGCGCGCCGCCGGATGGGGGTCGCTTACTTGTGGGAAAAGACTACACTCGGCCGTCCTGGAGCCTTAACGTCCTCGTTAAGTTTAAAGACACACACAAATATTAAAGTAATAGATGAGCACACATGCAAAGCGAAATTAACGAACGACTTCACATCAAACAGTCTCGCAGTCTAGCAGGCAGCGTGCGTTTTCTTGTAGGTCTTCTAGCTGCTGGGAGCCCCTCTTGCTCGTCTCCCGAATCTTCGGAGGCGACATCGTCGTCGAGGTAGGACGCTGCCGACGTCGTTGACCATCCTTTTAACTGGGAGACGTGTGCCGTCGTTGCGAACCGACTCCCAGAACTTTGGTCGAGCTCTGCTACTCGATAGGTATCTGCGGGCAGCACCTGGGTGACAACCAGGGGTCCTCGGTACTTGGGTTGTGTCTTCGTTGGGTTTCCGGTATGTTGTGTTGCTCTCCTCATAAATACAACTTCTCCCACATCGTACAGCTTTGCTGGGTAGTGCCGACGATCATACGTCTGCTTGCTTCTTTCCTGTTCCTCCAGCAACCGTTGCCTTACACGTACTCGCAGCTCGCTAGGATCCTTCCATGTGGCTTCATCATCCAATGCTAGCTCCTGTAGCGCAATTCCGTAGAAGCTTGGCTTGTACCCATGAAGCAGTTCGAATGGTGTCTTCCCTGTTGTCTTGTTCACAGCGTTGTTCAGGCTGCACTCTGCGTGTTTGAGTTTAACGTCCCAGTCTCGGTGGTCGGGATCTTTCATGGCTGTTGTGATGACAGGCAGCACTGTTCGGTTTACTCGCTCGACTTGGCCGTTGGCCTGGGGGTGACGCGATGAGTTTAGCACGTGCTGTATGGTGCGTGTTGTGCAGAACTCTTCGAACGCTCTCGATGTAAAGCAGCTTCCTCTGTCTGTGATGATGGTTTTAGGCAGACCTCTCTCAAGTATGAATTCCTCCATCGCACACAGCACATGCTTGGCTGACGTGTCTCGGGTAGCAAAAAGTCGCACAAACTTTGTTAAGTTGTCGACGATAACCAGGAGGTGCTGGTTGCGCTTCTTGCTTGGAACAAACGGTCCCATATGGTCAAGGTGCACTGTCTCGAAGGGGCGCTTGCCAGGAGGGATGGGGTTGAGGAGTCCCTCCTTTCTTCCACCAGGAACCTTGTTGAAAATGCATTCAAAGCATTGCGAGATGTGCTTGCGCACATAGTTGCGCATCCGAGGAAACCAAAAAGTTTCCTGAAGCTTTGCGACCGTTCTGTCCACCGAAAAGTGCCCTAAAAGATCGTGGCACTGTACCACTACCGCTTTACGCATTGCCTTGGGCAGCACAAACTTCATTGATCTCTGTTTGTCCTGATCAATGGTGTGCATGAGCTTGCCATCCCTGAGGGCATAGTCCTTAGCTTTACTCTTGTCCTCCTTAGTACGGAGGTCTTCCGGTTTTTCCAGTATCTCGAACAGCTGGCGCAACTCCTCGTCTCCTCTTTGCATGGCTAGTATCTGATCCTCCAGGCCGCAAGTCAGGCACACTTCGAAGCGCCCTTCCAGAAGATCATCCATGGTGTCGCTCGAGCCTTCCACGGGCTGCCGACTCAGTGAGTCAACATGCAACATCTGGGCACCAGGTCGGTGCCTTATCGTGAAGTCAAATTCCTGTATGAGGTCATACCAACGCGCGATTTGAGGCTTCTGAGTTCGCTGGGCATTCAAGTAGACGAGCGCCTGACAGTCCGTAACTACCGTGAAGTGAATGCCCAAGAGTAGGGATCTCAGCCGATCCACTGACCAAACAATGGCCATGAGTTCCAGTCTTGTTGAATGATACTTGCTCTCAGCCTCAGTTGTCTTTTTGCTCACACAGTAGACAAGATGCCACTTATTGTCCTTTCGTTGTAGCAACATTCCTGCCAGCCCCTTTGAACTAGCGTCTGTATGCAATTCACTCTCTGCCTTAGGGTCAAAAAGCTGCAACACAGGCTTCGACGTGAGGCGTCCTTTCAGGTCTTGGAAGCTGTTTTCTTGTTCTGTTCCCCACTTGAAAACAGCATCTTTCTTTGTGAGTCTTGTCAATGGTTCGGCGATAAGAGCATATTTAGGGACGAATTTCTGAGAAAATCCACTCAGTCCCAAAAATCGCCTTACGTCATGCACATCCCGAGGGATCGGAAACTAGGCGATTAGCATTAATCTTGGCCTCTCCTGGCTGCATCTGCCCTCCGCTCAAGCGGAACCCCAGAAAGTCCACGCTATCTTTGGCGAACGCGCACATGCTGAGGCGCAGGGTCAAATTTGCATCCTTAATAGCTTGCAAAACTTGTCGTAGCCGGTGGATCATATCGTTCCAGTCTTGCGCGGGGATGAGAACATCGCGCCATTTAACTTCCTGAGAGTGAGGCACATAAAAAGGACACCACACACATAGACTCTCTAACACAGCTATGGGTTTTATCGTCGTCGTCTTTGTCTTCCCCTCCAGTCTTTCAACGACTTTTTCCGCGCGACATTTCAAACTGATGTTGTGCACAAATCTGTTCCGAATCGATTGTCGGTTGATCCAAAATAAAATAAAGGCAATCATTAAATAATGTCCCGATGGTACACATTGTCCTATAACACTCCGGTGTAGAGTTTGGTAGAATCCACCGATCCAGTCACGTGGCACATTGTTCGAACACCACACATCTTATACCGCGAGGCAAAATTCACACGTCAAGGAACCTTTTTTCAATATCAGAAAAAACAACCGATGCGTTGCTTATACAGTTTTTTGAATTATTAATTTGTAATGTTTCGAGAATAAGTCTTTTCTTGTCATTTCTTTCAAATTCTAACACGGTACTTTTCTTCCATTCTGGTACACATCCGCTACATTGATCTATATGCTTTGCGACCTCTGAGTTTGGAGCATTGTTTTTTACATTATTTTTATGTTCATTTAGCCTTATGTTTAAACATCTTCCAGTCTGCCCAATATAGTTGAGACCGCAAGTCATAGGAATCGAATAAACTACTCCTGATTTGCATGGGACTGTCATCTCTTTGTGGGTTATTTGGCAAGTTCCGTTTTTCTCTTTTATAAAAGGTGTTAACCTTGACAACCTAATGTCATTCCTGTACACAGTTGAAACTCCAAACTTTTGGGCCATCGCTTTGATGTTATGCGATACGCCATGATAGAACGGCAACACCACTCTTCTCGAACTTCCGTCGGCAACCTTTTTAGCTTCTTTCTTTCCTTTAGATAGTGACCTCATCACCTCATTTATGATGTCATCATTAAATCCGGCATCTAACAACCGATGAAGTGTTGTTGTTGTTGCCTTTTCAATCTGGTGTATGCACGTTTTCGCAATTGCGTTTTTTAGCAACGATGTTACAATGCCGCGCTTTATGGCTTTCGGATGACAACTTTTGAATGGAAGTAGGGGCTTTTGGCTTTTTTCTTCCCGTACCTCCAGCACATTGTATCTTCTGCAATAACCAGATCTAAAAATTGCAGCTCGTTTTTTGTCGCTCGTTCCGATGTAAAGGTCAATTCAGGACAGGAGTCGACTAGGTGTCTTTTTGTGACCTCCCATTCTTTTTCGTCTTTTGTGCAAATAAGAATATCGTCAACATAACGCGTTATATATACGTTGTCTTTTCCTTTTTGTTCCATGATCGCTGCTCCCACACAGTCTAAAACGTTTAAATAAACTTCAGACAAAATGGGAGCGATCTTGGAACCAATACATATTCCGTCCTTTTGCGTCATGAGGGTTTCTTCTTGTTTGAGCACATTGCATGTCAGGTATTTTTGGAGCAGAAATAGAAAATCCTCAATCGCAATCCCTGCTCTGGATTGAAACCCAACCAAATCTAATTCAAGCATATTCCTGAACCTGTTAAAAAGTATCGTTTTGTTAATCGAATAATATAGATCTTTTATGTCCAGCGACCCAATGTATCGTTTTGTGCCATGAAACTTTCCGATCTGCTCTAGTACTTCTTCGGAGTTTTTGATAGATAAAGATGTTTCAATACGTACATGGGCTAGACATTTCTGCAAGAAAGAGGAAATTACATTTTGCCAGGAACCAATCTCGTTAAGCACTACCCTTAACGGGTAGTTCACTTTGTGGTCTTTTACGAGAAACTTCTTCGTGCACGTATCTTGCCTAACGCTACTGATCTGTCTAGCTAACTTATTTAGGTCACATGCCTGTAGCCGGTTTACTATTTCTTTTTTCACTCGTTTTAGATCTGTTGAGCAGGGTTTGAACAGTGCCTTCATCGCCTCATTTACCCTACAACTGAACTCGTCCTTAGATAGTACAGCAAACTTCCCTGATTTGTCCGTTTGCAAAAGAACGCCTCCAACACTCTCAATTTCACTGTTGACATGGTTGAGTCGTTTCAAATTTCTGTGCGTTAACTGGAACGATTGGTCTATAACTCCATCTAATCGTTTCAAGGTTTGGTCTACAAATGCGTATCTGTCACTTTCTGTTGGTATCCTGGAGCTAACCGCACGCACATCTGCTAAGACGTCACACCGGGATGGTTT
The DNA here is from genome assembly GCA_037355805.1 of Ixodes ricinus. Classification (NCBI taxonomy): domain Eukaryota; kingdom Metazoa; phylum Arthropoda; class Arachnida; order Ixodida; family Ixodidae; genus Ixodes; species Ixodes ricinus. Next base: position 24,016 of record JAZHYW010010845.1, on the reverse strand, counting down.
GATATTGGCACAGAACTTTGGGCCGCATTCTAACAATGTTTCGGTTTTTTGCGTCAAGATGAGCTTAGATGGGTTAAAGAGCCCTTCGATCCGTTGTTTCTTTGTTTTCTCTATAGATCTCCTCAACCCATCCAATAAACGGTTCCTTGAAATTCTCCACAGCCCTCTGAAGTTTTGATGTTTCAGGCTCACCCAACTTTCGTACTCTGGTGTTTTCCGATATTCCGATCCTGATGTGTTTGTCCAGATCTGATGGCATGCATTTTCGATGAAGTTGGTGTCGTCCATGAGCTTCTGCCTGTATATCTTGAGCACCTTCTTCTTTCGGGACCAAGTGGCGCTTTGTTCTATAAACATGCCTATCTCTCAGTTCTATAAACTCTCAGTTCTATAAACTGAGAGTGAGAGCACATTTTATGTGCCTCACTCTCAGGAAGTTAAATGGCGTTATACCCGCACCAGCTGGCTGCCACCATCTATACCGTCTCGATGAGAACATCATCTAAGTAGCACACAACCACTCGTCCCCTTAACGGCCCTAAGACACGGTTCATAAGGCGTTGGAAGACAGCTGGTGCATTCGTGAGGCCAAACATCATTCTTTCGAACTGGCCTGTTTCATCTGGCGTGATGAATGCAGTCTTACGCTTAGCCTCTTCAGTTAGCGGCACTTGCAGGTATTCATGCGCAAGATCCAAGACCGTGTAGAGCGTCACTCCAGCAAGTCCTTCAAACTGGTCATCGATGTTGGGTAAAGGGTACTTCTCCTTCACTGTCTGGGAGTTCAGTCTCCTGTAGTCGACCACCATCCGCTTTTCTCCATTTTTCTTGTCAACTACTAGCACAGGGCTAGCATAATCGGATGTTGTCTCGGTAACCACACCGAGATCTTTCCACTCCTTAACAATCTTCCGTATTGTTTCCCGTCCTTCGGCGTTTGTACGATATGGCCGCACAGCAAAAGGGGTGCTACCCGGAGTCTCAACAATGTCCATTTCCACGACTGATGTGCAACCCAATTCACTTGGCGTCATTGCAAAGCACTCTCTGAATTCGTTCAACAGTTCTACTAGCTTTAGTTCAGACTGTTGCACCTTGGTTACTGCAGGTCCAATGTTAACTTCTGCCCCCTGGATGGGTCGTCGCTCGATTACCCTCGCCTTGTCTTGCTCGCCACCGGTGTGGACTTCAGAAGTGTCCTTGATGTCAACCTGCAAGATTTCAACTTGCTTGGCTCGTCCAAGTGGTTGTCCCTTCCTGATGACGATATCACCACTACCTACAGGATACATAGGTATTGTGACCTCGCCGAGAGTCATGTCAATTAGAACGTCCGTACCGCAGTGTCTGTAAACGACAGGGCCTGTGACCCTTTCGTCTGCCGTCAGAGTTATCCAGTTGACCGAGTCTTTCTGGAGAATGACCTCTTCCCTTGCTTTCAGTTGTAGTTTTTGGTGGTGCTCAAACGGTTCTAGGTGCGCAAACGGGCAGTCGCTTAGGTGCCAGAATCGAAAACAGCCTCCAACTCTTGCATATGTCAAGTAGGGCAGTTCAGTAAACGTTCGTCCAACCAATAGGTCCACCGCCTGGGCTTCATCCGGGACAACAAGAATCGGAACATCCTTCGCTAGGACACCATCGATCTCTATGTCAGCCTTGCATCCTCCAATGCTCCTAGACACAGGCACGCTGCTGTTTCCAAAACCATACAGGGGTGTTGACTCCTGAACAAGCTCTGTGCCACATCGAGCTGCCGCCGACGCACGGAGTAAACAACCGGAGCTGCCCGTGTCAATGAGTCCAATGAGGGGGAACTTGTCATTTAGTATGACTTGCTTCAGCAAAACACATCCTCTCACGGTTTCATTCGATGGTTCACTCACTGTGTTTGCCTCGTTACGCTCCGGTCGTGCCACCTCTCTGCAGTGACGTTGGGTATGGTCAGTTCCGTTGCAGCGCAGGCACTTCAAGGGTCGCTTAGGCTGGGGGCAGTCCCGTGCCAAGTGGCCGTACTGGTTGCAGTTGTAACATTTCCGTTCTCCTTTTTCATTCGAAAGTGGCGGCCGTTTGTCAGTGGTGTTCCTTGCATCGCCAGTTTTTCTTGCGAATTTCGCACCTGGGTCTTGGGTACTGGCCGCATCGGTCATGGCGCTCTTCTTGTCACGTGGACCACCAAAACGTTCTTGCCTTTCGCGTTCGATCCTCTCAAATTCTTGGATATCATGCAGGAGGTCGTCATCGTCGTCATGGGTTTTTCCCAACAGCATCGTACTTAATTGTCTTGAACGCAGACCCGTGATAACTTGCTCCCGAGTATCGCAGAAGTCAAGTCCCGCCTCCTTGCACAAACGAACCTTAGAGTGTAAGTAGGCCGTTGTACTTTCGCTCCGTTGCTGGACGCGATCCTGCATCCTTCTCCAGCGTTCCGCTGCACGCGTCTGGCTGACAAAGGTTCGGCGAAAATGGTCCTCGAACTCTTCCCACGAGGTGATGTCAGCGCTGCGTGAGCGTAGCCAATCCTTGGCGGCTCCCGTGATGTGGGACTTGGCGCTCTCGAGCAGCAATGATGACGACCATTTATGGAGCGTCGCCGTTCGCTGCAGGTTCTCCACCCATTCCCGAGCTGATGCCGCGTCCTCACTGCCGTCAAATTTCGAAATGTTCTTACTCAGGTCGGGCATTACTTGGAATGTCGTCACGCCTTGCGATTCCACCGCCGCTGATGATGTCGTTGCTGTAGTCGAAATCAGGCGTTCCAATAAGTCCTTCAGCAGACGATCTTTTTCCACGATCACGTTAAGGAGTTCACGCACGGAGACACCTTCGCGCTTCGATCGGTGGCTTCGGCTGAGCTGGTCGCGTGTGGAAGCTTGTCCTTGTCCATCTTCGACTTAGTCACACAACTTGAAGCTCGTGGTCCTTCCGGGCAGTCATCGATCCATATCCCACTTCTGAGATGTTATCTTTTCGGAGTTAGAGAAGATTACTCACAATTGATAAAGAAGATAAAGTGACGTTTAATACGATTGAGGTGGCCACACAGGCCGAGTTCAAGCTCACTGTCGCTACACAGGCGTTTTCTACGCTGTCGCCACACAGGCGTCTTCTACGCAGCGAGAATGCACACACACTGAGTCGTAGGGTCGTAGGTCCAGAGAGAGAGTCTGTTCTGCGGAGGCCCCCGGCCCCGCCTGGTAACAGCCGTCTACGTGTAATTTGATTCGTGGGAGCGGCCTCGGTGCCTCGCTCGGCGGTTGGACTTCGCACGATGGCTGAACGCGCCGCCGGATCCCCCATCCGGCGGCGCGCTCAGCCATCGTGCGAAGTCAACCGCGCGAGCGCACTGGCCACCTACTGTAGGAAAAGACTACAAAAGGTACAACTCGTCGAAAGCAAGTGTCGCCGGTCTCGCGGCGTGATCAAAGCTTCCTTGGCACGCCGAGTGTTGCATCTTTGTGCCTTCGCACGCTTGGATACCGATCAAGAATCGACGCCGCACCAAAGTTCTGAACGTGTGTCGCGCGTAGATGCCTTTAGATCATTTATATATATATCGGCCACGGCGTTCTGGATCGTCCAGCTGTTCCGGTGAGTTGCTATCAATAAAGGAAGGGGGGGATCTGTACGTGTTCTTACGTACTATTAACCATGGCTATGTTCCAAATCTACTCTAATAAATCACATGGAAGCGCGAATAGAGCAAATCTGTGGAGCAAGGAGGGTTTTCCAAGACAAAAGTACAAGACGGCGAGAATGAAAATCTTGTGAAGCGCGGCCCATATGGTCGTGTGCAATCTGTTGACCAATCACGAATTAGGCGAGCCGCGCTCAAACGTCAAGTGCAATTGAATAGGTTGATAATGAGCCAGCACTGATCAGTGATGAGGAGCTGTTTTGCGCAGTATTCTGTAAATCATCTAAGGACGAAAAAAGACGTACCTCCTCCCCTCTTCCGTCGCTACTGGACGCTGGATCAAGCTCGTTTCTGGACCGCGAGTGCCGCAAGTATACAGTCGTCAGAGTAAAGTAAGACGCTGATCCAGAGGCACATACGGCTTCACGCGACATTGCACTCGCAAAACACATTCACACGTGCGTCGATTCTTGATCGGTATCCAAGCGTGCGAAGGCACAGAGACACAGCACTTCGTGCGGCGTGCCGAAAAGCTTTGAACACGCCGCCAGACCGGCGAAACTTGCTTTCGACGAGTTGTGGCTTTTTCCTGCGGCACTGCGCTTTCGTAAAAATTTCCACGTGTTCTCAACGGCAAGTATCACGCCTCACCCAGAGATCTTAAAGAACGTCTTCGGCGAATGACAGACGAACGAGTAGAAAACGTGCCATATACGCATGCTGGAAAACCGCAGCAAAACGCTAGCAGAACGAAAAAATTTATAATGGAAGATGGGTCCGGTGGCCACTCGTGCTGCAGTGAACAAGCGGGAATGCGCGATCTAGCAATTGTCATTGAGATCAGTGATTTTAACGAACTTTCCCGTGCTTTGAAAATATATGGGAAGGCTAGAAATTAAAAACTAATATGACCATAATTTTGACTTTATTATTTTTTCAGATTTTTCGAATTGACAATGGTTAAAATGATGAAACGTCAAAGCAAATTGTTGTGGTATGTTTATACAGCCTAGAACTTGGTCTGCCTCAACGGGCGACTGATGTCTCCCAGCTGTAGATGAGCAATTTAGCCAGTGCAGTACAACCGCTAGCCTGGGGTCTTTAACGTGCACCACGCAGTAGTGATACACGACCGCACGCCGGTACGATGCTCATCCAGATCGAAACGGGCAGGGGTGGGGATTGAACCCAGGATCCCTGGGTTCTGCAGCGCGAGCTTTCGCTCCACGTGCTCCGAGCTGGTGTGCGCTAGCCCACTCGGCCACCGATTCTTTTTTTCTTTATTTCCTGTTTGACACATGATACAGATACATTCAATCACTACACATCAGGCCCTAAAATGGTTTCAAATTAACAAGATTGTCTAGTACAGACAGCCATTCCGGCGGTTCACTCTGCAACTTTATAACTTCTCTTAAATAACACATGCTCTCAATAAAGTAGTCTCTAACCGGTCGAGCGACCAAATCGGCATGTCGAACAGCCATCCTAGACTTCCACATACTGTGGAGACTCAGCACCATAAACGTGTCATAAGGCACGTCCTCCTCGTTATCTGTCGTGAGGAAACGTATTCCGTGAGGTGTTATTGGCAAACATTTTTTCAAAGTACGCTGTAGAATGTCCCAATGAAATACTGCGTCCCAGCAATCTAGAAATATGTGGTCTATAGTTTCTGGCTTTTTACATAACAGGCAATCAATTGACCAGGGCACAAAAAGGCCTTTTTCTTGCAACCAGGGTTTCACAGGGAGTGTATTACTATGGAGTTTAAAAAAGAATGACTTGACAGAAGGTCGTACCGGCATCTTCTTAACTCTTTTAAAACATCTTTTCCCTTGTCTTCAGCGAACAGAGAGCGATACAAGGGTACCGGAAACACTACATCTCTTAAGTCTTTATACAAACGCTTTCTTGAAACCACACTTAGGTATTCCATAGAGAATCGCACTTTCAAAACCGGAAGGCTTGCACCACTTCGTACAAAAAACCACGAACTCTCGAAAACCTTACATCAGCAGAAGAGACAATAAATTCAGGCAGTGCGTTTCGCAGTGCAACCTGAAGTACAGTTCGCAAAAAAGGGTTCTTCTGATCCCTTAGAAAAACAAATCTGGATACCACCTGACGGAGGAACAAGTGGGGTAAACCCAGTCCGCCACTTTGGACGGCACGAAACAAATTTGTACGGCTCATGCGTTCCCATCCCGAGCCCCATACAAAGACCGCAAACACTCTATGCATCTTCTGGATGTTGATCCTCGACATCCACATCACCTGGAGGACGTACCAAATTTTTGCAACAATAAACATACTACAAACTGTTGAGCGGCTAAACATTGACAGGTCGGTTCCCCCCACTTTAATGTTTTTGCTCGGGCCTGTTCGATTTCTTCCGTCCAGTAATTCGCAGTGTCTCGGTAGTGCTCTAGTGGCACTCCGAGGTACTTAGCTGGTGAGCAAGTCCACTGGATGTTTTCAAAAATAGCAGGTACGTTTTCCCAACTTCCGTGCCAGATACCCAGACATTTGCCCCAGTTTATAGCACTGCCCGACAACTTACAGTACGCTAGGGCCTCTTTGACAACTTCACTGACGCTTTCCACGTCGTGACAAAAAACTGCTACGTCGTCCGCGTACGAGAGAACTTTGACTTCGTTTGCCATTAGTCCAAATCCTCTTATTTTTTCATTATTAAGAAGCTTTAAACAAAAAGGCTCTAAATAAATGGCGAACAACAAGGGCGATAGCGGACACCCTTGCCTCACGGAGGACCGTACCTGGAAGCACTCACTAAGGTTCTTATTTACAATTATATTCGTACAACATTTTTTATAAGCCATTTTAACCCCGTCTAATAGTACAGCGCCCACGTCGATATGTTCCAAAATGCTAAAGAGAACTTTATGCACAACGCGATCAAAAGCCTTTTCTAAATCAAGCTGCAACATTGCAACTCGGTCTCCTGTTGCATCACAGCATTCTAAAATACTCCTTGCTACGTGAATATTGGTGGTGATGGTCCGGCCCTTGATGCCGCAAGTTTGGTGCGGCCCTACAATTACTTTTATTACGTTTTGTAGTCTCCTTGCTAAAACCTTCATGAATATCTTATAATCTACGTTCGCTAAGCTGATTGGACGATAGGACCCTACGGACAACAATTTAACTGGATCATCACTTTTAGGAATCAAAACAATATGCGTTTTTTGAAAAGAAAGAGGAAGTTCTTTCTCCTTGTACGACTCGGTTACCACGCGACACAACACCTCTGCCACTTCGCTTTTGAAAGCCTTATAAAAGGCTGCACTCAAACCGTCGGGTCCGGGAGACTTACCAAGCTGCAATTCGTCGATTGCTTTCTCTATTTCTCGCGCACTAATCGGTACCTCAAGGCCTGCTTTAACTTCTTCATTCAACTTTGGCATAAGTGGCAAAATCCCTGTTTCGAATCCTCCTCCAACATCTCTTTCAACTCCCAAAAGGTTTTGATAATGCTCAAAAAAGGCGCGCTCAATTAATGCTTTATCGCGGGTGATCACGTTTCCGTACTGAATTTCATGTATTTCATTTTTTTTTGCATATCTTTTTTCCTCCCCGAGAGAACGCTTTGTTGGAATCTCACCCGCCCACACTCGTTCCGCGCGCGCCCTTATCATGGCTCCTCTATATTTTTCAGTGTCGATAAGCTCTAACTGGCTTTTCACTTCGCGTATTTCTTTGGTAAAGCTGCCAGGTTGTGCGCTCTCCACGCCTAACAAATAATCGAGTCGGTTATGCATATCCCTCTCCCTCTGCTTTTCGTTATAACGTGCTATGCAAGATCTTTCAATTGCGTTAACTTTGACTTCGTTCTTAAACTGTTCCCACATTCTCACAAAGTTTGCCTCCGCCGCTAGCAATTTTTCTAAACCGTCTTTCACGCCGCTCATGAAAGTTTCATCTTTGATAAGTTTATCGTTAAATTTCCAAAGTTTCCAGTTAAAGCGCGACTTTGCTTGTTTTACCCCAAGTGTAAACATAACTAGACTATGGTCACTAAAAGACACATGCTCGACGTCGTATTCCCGACAGAGTGGCACAAGGCTCGCTGAAACATATGATCTATCGAGTCTCGCATGGCTTTGGCGTTGAAAGTGCGTAAACCGAGGAAAATACCCAGTTGAAAAGATGCCCCCCACATCCTCCAAATTTAGTTCTTGCACCATATTATTTAGAAACAAAGCGCTCTGATCTCGAACCGGCAAATTCTGGACTCTGTCCTCGGCTGTACACACACAGTTGAAGTCCCCTAGCAAAATAACTAAACGTTGACAATTCAAGAACCCTTCAATTCGTTCAAAAAACACTCTGCGATCCCCTTCTTTGTTTGGCGCGTATACGCAGATCACCCGCCATTGTCTACCGGAGAAAGAAAAATCACAACCCACCAGGCGACCCATTTCGCCTACAAAAACTTTTTCCTCTACAATACCAATAGTATTACGAAGCAAAAGAGCGCAGCCCCCAGAAAAACCTACAGAATGACAAACACACACATTGAACCGGGCTCTGAACGGCTCTACCATTCGGTCTGTCTGCTCATCGCTTTCGACTTTTGTTTCTTGTATTGCAATGATATCAATATCATTTTCGAGTAGTAATCGGCTAAGTTGGTACTGCCTCCTCCGTGCTGCTAGGCCTCGTACGTTTAGCGTGGCTACGCGAAGAGCAGATTCGAGGGTGACTGCCATCTCGTCTAAATCAGGCTTAACCCCTAGCGCTTAGACATGTACTCAGAGTGAAGACCGCACACCCACCGTCCCCAGACATAGTTTGGACGGCTTCAACGGTTGGTTGCTCTGCCTTGACCCGTTGTAGTCGCGCCGACCTCCTCTCTGGAATTGCCGCTCCGAGCCCGGTCCCTCATCTTTACGAGGGTGGCGTTGCAAGTGGCCTCCTGCTCTGTAGTATGATGGGCTTCGGTTTCAAGCTCATCCATCGGCTTTGAGTCGTTTTTGGTGGCGGCTCCTCGGTACTGGCGTCACCGGTGTTCTGCTCCCCCTCCGCTTTGTCCTCGCGGGGTCGCTTGGTGACTGCGCCTGTGGTGTCCATCACTTCTCCTGGCTCAGTCCCTGCCGGCGCATCGTCTGCCTTGTCGACGGCTTGGCCCACGTTGGCACTGCTCGCAGGTAACACCTTGAGTGCAGGACTCCCCTCTTCTTTACTGTCGCTGCCTCCATTGCCATCAGCAAGGTCAGGCAAGGCGGGCGTCGCCTCACTTGGTGGCTCGTCCGCCCCTCCTCCGGCGACTTCTTCGACGTCAGCCGCATCCATGAGATGTTCCGACGGGTCGTTACCTCTCACAGTCTCAGCGACACTCGCGTATGTCCTAACGCACTCGCCTTCGTCATGGCCGAAGCGACCGCATGACGCACAGCGCGGCACTCTACATTCTCGCCTTATATGACCTGTGCGGCGGCACCGAAGGCAGAGCGGCGCCCTGCCTGGAACCACGACGAGAGCCAGGTCTCCAGCGACGCGCAGCTGATGCGGCAAGTCGTTTGCCGTGCCACCCGCCCTCAGCCTGAGTGTCACCGAACGGGTAGTCGACACCTTGTCCTGGCATCCTTGGAGACGCCACTTGTCTCGGGTGATTTCCATCACTTTGCCGTAAGGCGCTAAAGCGGCCCGTACCTCGTCGTCGTGGACGAAGTGGAGCACCCAGTGCAGCTTAAGACGTGTGTCTTGGTTGCACGGGTCGATCACGACACAACGACTGTCCTTGACTGTGAGGTCACCGGCAGCGAGGATCTTCTTCTTGCCCTCTTGGCTCTTAAAGGTCACGGCCCACACATGGTTGTACTGGTACGCCCCCAAGGCGACCACATCGGCGAAAAGCCCTTGGCGAACCAGCTCGTCACGAAAGTGCTCGAGACGATATGGCCTAACCCGTGCGTCTCCATGCAAAAAACAGTATGCAAAACAGTTGTACCTGATGGTAGCGGTGGCAGAATCACTTGATACTCCTGGTTAGTCGTCTCCGAGTTCCTGTTACCGCGGCCCTCTTGGGCCGCTGAAGCCGCTCCGCGGGAGCTCATGATTGCCACGTTCGCTCGCTTCGGCGTTCGAAAATGGAATCCCACTCGGCCACCGATCCCCCTGATGAAACTATTGGCGAGCGAGGGAAATTCATGATGTATGCGCTTAATGGATGCCAACCAGACTTGCGATGCTCCATTCGCAACCAAACAAGAAAAAAAAACTGAACGGTTACGAAGAAAGGTTGTGTTTTCTTTTACAGAGGAGCTGTTAAATAGTTTCGCCAGGATCGTGTCCGGTACCAAACAAATGTCGACACCCGTGGTCGACACAAAACTCTGTTTGCCGCCGTCGCTCATAGATGGCGGAAGCTGTCCAGAGTGTTGTGTTTGCCGGTTGTCTGCTTGCCGACGTCGCTCATCAAGGACGTTTAAGTAGGGCCAGGACCCGGCATGACGTCATACCCAGAAGAACCCAATCCCAGACTGCCTCGCGCACCGACGCTCTCTCATCCAAACTAAATTCAACCAGGCTCCCATCGTCTGCTCCACGCTCTCCGCTCGGTCGTTAGGCTTAGGCTACGTCTGCTCCGTGCCTGCGGTCTGCTTCATCTGCTCGCTGTCGCGGCTGGCTTTCGATTCGATCGCCGCACCAAAAGATGTTTCGATGCGAACCCGCATTCTCATCACGGCGGAGTGAAACCAGCATCTTCTCGAAGCAGGGTTTGTACGGCTTTCTCAACCCGCGATGCCATTGTCAGCGTTCGTGCGTACGATGACTGACACGCGATCGCTTCCCAAAGCCGCGCTACGATGACTCGTTCGAGACGACGCTCCAGGCGCGGTCGTGCGGTGTCGAGGCGTCCGCTGCACGCCGACTTCGTACTGGTCAGGCAAGTGTTGGGCTCCAAATCTCGCCTGTTCGACATCGATTCAGTGGAGGCCGCCATCGCTGCCATGAAATATTGGGGCAAACAACAGCGTTGCCACAGAAATGCCATGGCAACGAGGGTTGTTTGCACCAATCATACCCATTGACGAGCTCTCCATTGGCTGAGAAGAATTCGTGGCCACGCCTACCTCCGTTACACTTCGCTCCATGTATGCAGAATACGGACGCCACCTCCTGCCCCTTATAACCTCCTTGTCGCTCATAGATTGCGGCAAGCTTTCCAGCCTCGGCAAACAGACAACTGGTTGCTGCCGTCGCTCACGGATGACGGCAACATTTCTTCGGAGGAAGAAGAGCGGAAACGGAACAAGCGGCGATGTCCGCAGCAACGCGAATGGTTCCGCAACCGCCGCGAGGCCGCTATCGCCTAACGTTCCACTGCGTTGAGCGCTTCCAGATTCCCTTGCGAAAGAAGAGCAAATCGCTCGCCTGCAAAGCCACCACCGAGACAGAATTGCTACAGCTCCGCTTCTCTTCTTCACCAAAGTAAAAAGGCTAAAAGTTTTGTTTTTTATAATGTTTATTAATTTTTTTGCCGGGTTTGCCAATTAATATCGTGCAGTGTAGCAAAGCTTGAAGGACACACGCACTGATCTCAATTATTGGGAAAAGTGCCCCTATAATAGAAATCAGTGGACAAACGCAAATGAAAAATGGATGGGAAAAGGAAATCATAAAACGAATTTCCAACGAACAAAGAAAAAAATTTAAAGCATATATATACGGCGCGAAACGAATTTGTAGTAGGCAAAAAAAGTCAAATTGGAAGTTTAGTGTTTATACAGCTTAAGGTCGGTCTGCCAGGATGGGGAGACACTGGTTTACACTGTAGATTAGCAATTTTCCCAATGCAGTACGACTGCTAACCTGGGGTCTTTAACGTGCTCACGCAGTAGTGACACACGACCGCACGCCGGTACGATGCTCATCCAGATCGAAATGAGCAGGGTGGGCTCGAACCCAGGCGCTTGCGGAAAAGTGGCCGCTATTTAACACGCGGCGCTTGCGCTCTTACGGAAGCTTGCTATGGTCTCTAAAAGTTACCTGTCCACCTCTTTTTGAAGTGCAACAAAAAACGAAGATGTAATGCGTAACTTTTAGAGCCCAAAGAAGTTCCTGAAGCAGTGCAAGCACCACGTGAAAGACCTGTGCGCCGGTCAGAAATTGACGGCGGCGGCGCGCTGCAGTGTTTCCTTCCGGCGGTGGCGGCGGCGGCGTGGAGGAACGCTTTCAACTCTTTCAACCGGCGGCGGGTGACGCTCGGCGTGCGGCGGCGGCGCACAGGTTTACCACGTGACCAGCGGCGGCTCCCGAGGGTGCCAACTACAAGTTCGTTTCGCGACGTAAATATAGCTCTACATTTTCTTTTCCTTCGTTGCAAATTCATTGATATGCTACAATGAAGATTTTAAGAAAATATGTAATACTCATACTTAACGCGTCATAAAGCCGCTTAGCCCTACGAAAATGGCATATCTGGACTTACATAAAAAATCAGATATGGTTATATAAAAAATTGGGCACATCTGGCCATATCAAGCATATCAGTTTATATAAGGCTTATCTAGCCAGATCTGCCCAATTTTTTATATATCCATATCTGGGTCTGCCAGATAGGGGTATATCTGCCTCCCATATCGGGCCACATATGTCCCAATCATATAAGGCAACCTTTATATACAGGGTGTTTTTTTTATTCTTGCAGATTTGTTTTTAAAAAAGCCATGAAAGCTACACTTATGCGGTTTGTGCGAGTGAGTTATACGCCCGAGGGGACATTATGTGGGTGGCTAATCTTTGCGATAAGTCGGCTAATTAATTTAAATTCACTACTTAACTTTTCAATTAGTGAAAATAGACACATGGTTCCAATTTGAAACTTGCTGAGCGTCGTCCAAAATCCCTAAATCAGTCATTTTCAGAAAGACTTTCAGCGCGTGAGAAGCGTAGTAGTGCACTAAAGTTACCACTCGTGGAACAGGTACAAGGCTAGCGGTTTCGGTAAGGCGCCCGCGCAATTTTTCCGTCTCTTATCTAGCTCCAGCCTTGTACCTGCTCCAGCGAGTGGTAACTTCAGCGCACTACTGCGCTTCACACGCGCTCAAAGTCTTTCTACAAATTACTGATTTATGGGTTTTGGACGACGCTCAGCAAGTTTCTAATTGAAACCATATGTCTATTTTCACTAATTAAAAGTTAATTTTAATTAATTAGCCGACTTATCGCAAAGATTAGCCACCCACATAATGTCCCCCTGGGCGTATAACTCACTCGCACAAACCGCATAAGTGTAGCTTTCACGGCTTTTTTTAAAACAAATCTGCAAGAATAAAAATAAAACACCCGGTATATTGTTGTTTTCTACAAATAACTATCCAAAAGTGACTTCTCATCTGTATAAGAAAAATACCAATTGGATATTGAGCATGTACCAACTTTTATTAATTTTTACATGAGCTGCGCTTTACGCCACTCCTGATTTCGCTCAACTTAATTCCCAGGGAAAGCAGGATTATCGACATTCGCTTAACGAATGTCGATGAAACGTTAATGTCGACAAAACGTGTGTCCATGAAACGTGTATCCACGAGAAGGTGACCGTGGAACGTGTTATCACGAAACGCAGGGAGAATAAAAAAATCGGTATTCTACCTGCAGTTGTGACATGATTTTAGAATTTCGGAGAAATTATTCTCCCGGCTGCCAGGAGATAGACACGGCCTAATTCTAGAGGTAATCTGGAAGAGTACCTTTAGGAAAACGATCAATTGTCGCGAAGTAGGTTGCAGCGCACTTACGTTGACGAGACGGGACTTGAAAGGTGTAATTCGAGATACATGTCGACACGGCCACGGCAGAACCACCACTCAAACACGAAAACAAGAAGGAAGGTGTCCGTGAAGATTCAACACGATGTAGCACAAGCTGTCATTTGTAGAACTGAACACTAAACGCATCACGAAAAATTCTTGGGCTTCTTTGAAGAAATCGCTTGCAGAAGCTGCAGAAATCCGCAGCAGCCACGCAGGGCCCAACACACGCCAAACTAGGTCCGGCTGAACACATTCCGAGATTGCCAACGGCTAATGCGTCATCCGTCAAACCACGTGACCACGCACCTTCTACCACGCTTTCAGCTTAGGAAGAGAGAGAAAAGGAGAGAAGGAAAGTCCAAAACGGGAGTGAGCACACACAAAAGGCTTATCTTATGGGGCATCAACGACCACAACGAGCGGTTTGTCACTTGTACCCAAGGTTGATAGTGCAGTGAATGCTATGTGTGGCCTTGGGCTCCAGGCAGGTGCCGTGTTCTGCTTTATCACCAGCCTCTAGACTGTAGTCACGTGACCCTAACCGGAGACACGATTGGCCTAAAACATGCATAGCGTCTACCCTGTTGTCAATACCGAGAGAACTACAGCTCTATGAAGTCCAACTTTTGAACTTCCAATGAAGCTGTCCAGCTCGAAAGTGACCCAAAACGATACGAGTTTGAAGATACTATGTTTTACGCCGTATAACCCACATTATAGTTTTAAATGAAAAAATAAGCGCGACTATTTTTTTGCGCACGATGTCCACAAATAAATAGATAAATAAATATGCATATCTTTTTTTTACAAATAAATTAAAAATTATTTGTACACTGTTAGGTTCGCGTTTTTAAATTTCAAATTTTTTTACGAAAGAGTTACACATAAAAGACACTACGGACAGCACATCTTCCGACTTTCAACACACGATGAATCGCAGACGCTCGCAAACGGAAGGTTGCGATGCTGCGCGAACGGTTTTTGAAAGATGCTGCGTAGGGTACTCCGGGCGCAACGGCTGCGCAGCCGTTGGAAGGGAAAAGGATTCGGGACGACGAAGTAGCGTCTTGCATCTTCAGTAAGCTAACGGTTCGTGTTTCCCCGCTCAATTTAGCGGGGAAACATGAACAAAATTAGTTTCACTGCTAGATTTAGCAGGAAAATTGACGTCACGTGACATAAGTACCAACTCAATTTCTCGCTAAATTTAGCGGGGCGGTTACACCGATGGCGACGCCGACACCGCTTAACTCGGAAACGGGCGCCTAAGAGCTGCGATCTAAAATCCATTATTTGATTAACTCGCTTTCCGATCTTATGCACTTCGTCATATTGTCACACGTCAAACATACAACCAAATTTCATTTGTCTTTCAATCTTCAAAATGCGCAATTGATTAATTGGTCCAAATACCTGGAATAACTTCACTTTAAGGATGTTAACAATAGTTAACCAATTATATGAGACTCATGCAATATAGATCAATCAACTAGTGTCTTGGCAAGTACATATGACTTATTGCTTGCACGACCGAAACGGGCCCATATATCATTATCAGGGGCAATATTTGCACGCGTATATGGCGAAATAGGGCCGTATTTACGCACTTATAGGGCCTCATCTGGCAGTATTTGCCCACTTATATGGCGATATCAGGCCGTATCTGCGGCCATATATAGCGGTATATTGCCATATATGACTCCTTATATTGTCATATATGGCTGTATATAAAATATATCAGGGCATATCTGACATTTTCGTACGAGTATGTACAAACCAGGGAGTCGAACCGAAATTTTTATCGGTTCGGTTCCGGTTCGGGTTCGGTTCAGCTCCGGTTCAGTTCCGGGGAGCAAAAATAACGGTTCGAACCGGTTTGAACCGCAAAACTGAGAATATATTCTCCGAGTTTCTTTAGCACAATTTCAATGCCGTTTCTTTGGCGTTGAAATAGTGCTTCGATAGGCACTATTTCAACAGTGAAACGATCGAGCATCTATATAGCTTTTTATCATTCGTAGAATCCACTTTTATTTCCAGGTACAGAAATAAACAGCGTTCTTTAATTTTGATGAAACCGGAAAAGAAAGCCAGATTAACATATATTACTCAACATCTCTTTTTTTACCTCAGTCGCATATATTTCATCTGAATCTAAAGGTTATCAGTTTGGTAGGTCGCCTAAAATACCCGTTAATGCTACAACTTTGCGTCGCAGTATTAAAAGTTCAATCGTGCTGTGCTCTTGAACTGAGGAATTAATTACAGTGCATAAAACCATGAAATGGGCATGTCCTCGCCATATATGTCCTGAAATCTAGTTTACAAAATACGTTTTACAAGATATATGATGACAACCCAACTGAGCTAGAAGCTTAATATTTTTAAAATTCCAGGAAAGTTTTAGGACAAACCCTTTCAGTCTACCTTTTACAGAAACACTGAGCGGCAATCACAACGCTTGCTTTCCTAACCAATCACTCAGCACCGTGATGCAGGCAAATAATCATGCAGAAAAGAATAAACTTCGTACTCAGATCTGATCTGGACTAAAATAGCGCGTACCGAAGTGAACATTTTCGACATAGCTTGGCGTTTGAGGTTTGTTCTTGTCAAGATGCCGGTCAATTCAATTTGCAAATAAACGTCACCCTTGCTATTTTTATATTTTTTGTTAAATAAACCAAAGTAGTATTTCATACTGTGTTCGACATTACAGCTACTTAATTGGTCACTTTCTGACGGTCTGCGTGCGCAATCGTCATAGGTCCGCCACGCGCCACTGTGTACTTTGTTTTCGTCCAGCCCACAGACACATAAAATTCTTGTTCATCACATAAAAGGAGCAACAGACTTCTGTATGTTTGAGAAGTTGAATATGCGCCAGGAACACATATGTTATTTAAATCAGCTTCAAAATAAAACATTTGTTTAAGGTTCTCCCAAATCACTTATAGACGTGCCTATCGAGGATAAAAACACTGGAAAAGATTTGCAGAGCATATTTCAGTATAATTTTGGGGGTGCATTTACTTACGATGTATATCTTTAGGATGATCGGCCCCTTACTTATGTTGTGAAGTCTTCAGGCAGCAATAAAATATTCTTTTTATTGTCATCAATAAATTTGACTGTATGAAGTTCACATAACCGCTTGAGACCGACACAGGGAAGATGATACTCAAGAATACGCTATCTGTTGAGTCTGCGGAACGCGCTTTTTGTTCGCTGTTCGGCAGTGTGAAACACCGGGTCGCGGGCTACGCCAAAAAGGACTGTGTGCTCACAATATAGATCTGAAGGCAAATACACGAAATGTGTAGAAAGAGAGATAATAAATGGCATTCTTCTAAATAATCCCATACAGGACGCCTTACTGCAAAAATAAATGTATAGGAATGCAGGTTTTAAACCTAAACACGTTTGACGGAACTCCGTCTGGTTGGTCGAAAATATGAGAAATACAGACCTTCACCAACCAAGTCCTAAACATTTAGGATCCCGACGTTTCAGTAGGTCGAGCTCAGTAGGTCGACAGCCACTTAATCATCGGCGTATGTCAACGGACTAGGACACTTAAAGAACAAAAACAGTCCGAGGACACCTAAGCACTCCTTATGAGTTGTGAAGGCGAAATCATGAATGTCGTTCTTCTGCTCCCTTAGTTCGTCTGCGGAATAGTGGCGCAAACGGCCCCGTTTCGTTGGCCGACGGCCGAGCGCGCGTTCTCGTGAAGTGGCCTCGCCGCGCTGGGCTCGGCCGTGCAACCTCTTCAGAGTTTGCCCGGGCGGACTGTGCGGCCGGGCCCGCACCGCTGCAGCTCAATTACTGGCGGCCGGGCCGCTGCGTGCGCTGCGCCGCCATGAAGAGGGTCTTCTCTGGTGGCGTTTTTTAGAAATACGCCGCACGGGAGCCAATGGCAGCCTCGTTCCTTGATGACGCGCGCCAGGCAATGGGAGCCTATCCATCAGATTTCTGCTACACGCGACATTGGGACGGGGGACGGCGCCGTTTGGCGCGGCTTCAAAGCTGATGACGTCGGTTCGCTCCATGGGACAGCTAATGCTTTCGCATTAAAAGTGAAGGAAACAAACGACACACCGTAGATGGAAAAGAAGCTGCAGCTCTGCACGTGCAGATCGTCGCCCCTGATGAAAATACCGAACCGGTTTTGAAACGTCGGACTCCTAACTGTTCAGGACTTGGTTGGTTATCGTCGATATTTCTTTAGTAGAGATGCGTGCAATGATGATCCGAATTACACATAAATATCGCAAAGAACAGACAATATATTTCTAATTTAAATCACATTTGGACATCGGATTGCACGAGCTCGAAACTTCGCAGAATACATTTTCGGGAGGCTAAAGTTATATTCGGTTTTACGTGCACTTGTTTTGGGGCCTCATTTTACAGCTCTGTGCTTTATCAGTCATGCGCGCTCTAACATTTTATTAGGCTGCCGCATATCATCGCGCGACTGTTATATACTGCACAACTTTACAATTTGGACATCCTCTTTTGCTATACTTCGTTTCAGCTTAAAGGGGCATTGCAAAGGGACGAAGAAAACCAAATGCTGCTTCGAAAGGCGTGCCTATCAGTGTCATACACGAGCGTTCAGTGACGACATTGGTCTAGAGCGTCAGATAATGACGACATAGAATTCTAGAGGAAGGACTGGCTGAATATTTTGATCCCTTCAAGCACGTGACTCTCACTCAAAATTTTTGCTTGGAACGCCCGTAAATTGGTGGGGCGTTCACATCTTCATAACTGTATGTTAATTTCCAACATTTAGGAAGATCGCGCATGGTTCTTACACGCTCTTGTCGTTTAGGTTCTCTATTGGTTCAGACCAAGGACGTCATTATCCAAAAAAAATGTGCTCAAAATTCTGAACTTATTTCACCTATTACGTTCAAAATACGTCACATCATTTATTTATTTTATGTTTAATGTGTTGCTAGAGTCACACTCACTAGCTAGAGCGAACGCGATGCAAATTAAAATAGCTCGGCTATGCCAGGATATACGTAGCGTAAGCTTAGGTTCAACTGGTTATTCTTAGCTTTCCTGGTTGTCTAGGATTAGCTTGATTATCATGCTTACTGCTGCTTCAATAACACACACACGGTATATGCATTATGTGACTACTTCGGGATCTGATGAGTTAAGCTGTGCGCCGTGTTGATATGTATCAAGCAACCAAGCTGCCGCCCAGAACAACCGGACAGCGCGAGCCATGATCTCGAGCGGGTGCATGCCTGCGGTGCGTGCATCGGGGACTGACACGTGTGACGTCACTGCTCCTCGCGCATGCGCAGCACGGCTCTCCAGGAGCCACGCGAAACTGCTCAACCTCGGCCGTGAAGCTTACGCTACAAAATGGCCAGAAACGCTTATGCAGGGCCCTTTGAAGTCCAGACGCAGCCGATGCCACAAGCGAGAACATGTGGTCCTGACCAGTGTTTGCACTGCAGGAGCGCGCGTGCTTGGCAAGAACGCTGAAAGCCCGGAGCTCGCTCTTTAGCTTCTGCTATGCTCACACTTAAGGCTCGTTCACACAGACCGTTTTTACGTTACGTTATGAAATGTCACCGGGAAATCTGTGCTTCGTATTAAGCGTGGCTACCAATTCAAGGAGATAGCCTGGCACGCGACATTCGAGACACGAATGTTTCGGTTACTTAGACGTGACGTAAGAAAACGGTGCTGTGTGAGAAGCTGAACCGAGCTCAACTCCTTACGTTACATTACGACGAGCCTTGTGTCCTTGGTTGCCACGGTAACTCACCGTCCTAGCTCGTCGTTACCGAAACAGTTGTGTCTCGAATGTCGCGTGCCAGGATATCTCCTTGAATTGGTAGCCACGCTTAGTACGAAGCACAGATTTCTCGGTGACTTTTCGTAACGTAACGTAAGAAAACGGGTCTAGGCTTGTTCACACAGACCTGTTTTCTTACGTTACGTTATGAAATGTCACCGGGAAATCTGTGCTTCGTATTAAGCGTGGCTACCAATTCAAGGAGATAGCCTGGCACGCGACATTCGAGACACGAATGTTTCGGTTACTTAGACGTGACGTAAGAAAACGGTGCTGTGTGAGAAGCTGAACCGAGCTCAACTCCTTACGTTACATTACGACGAGCCTTGTGTCCTTGGTTGCCACGGTAACTCACCGTCCTAACTCGTCGTTACCGAAACAGTAGTGTCTCGAATGTCGCGTGCCAGGATATCTTCTTGAATTGGTAGCCACGCTTAATACGAAGCACAGATTTCTCGGTGACTTTTCGTAACGTAACGTAAGAAAACGGGTCTAGGCTTGTTCACACAGACCTGTGTTCTTACGTTACGTTATGAAATGTCACCGGGAAATCTGTGCTTCGTATTAAGCGTGGCTACCAATTCAAGGAGATAGCCTGGCACGCGACATTCGAGACACGAATGTTTCGGTTACTTAGACGTGACGTAAGAAAACGGTGCTGTGTGAGAAGCTGAACCGAGCTCAACTCCTTACGTTACATTACGACGAGCCTTGTGTCCTTGGTTGCCACGGTAACTCACCGTCCTAGCTCGTCGTTACCGAAACAGTCGTGTCTCGAATGTCGCGTGCCAGGATATCTTCTTGAATTGGTAGCCACGCTTAATACGAAGCACAGATTTCTCGGTGACTTTTCGTAACGTAACGTAAGAAAACGGGTCTAGGCTTGTTCACACAGACCTGTGTTCTTACGTTACGTTATGAAATGTCACCGGGAAATCTGTGGTTCGTATTAAGCGTGGCTTGCGCATTTGTAGTTGTGAATATGATGGCGCGGACCTCACTGCTCTCGCTGGTTCATGTTTTACGAACGATTCATTAAAGATAACACGGTTCCAATAGAGCAGTTTTGTTAAGATGATGTCGGAGCAGAATGTAACGGTATACTTTTTTGGTATTTGCACTACTTTGTTTTTTACAGCTTTCCAAATATTGCCCTAAAATTGACATTTTTCAGCACAAATATACTTTTAATGGCAAGCGCTAGGGCAATGAAATTAGCTACAGATGTAGTGATTATATTTGGTAATATGCAGAAAAAAATTAATGTTGTGTAATATTTTTTTGTTTAGATATTCTATATCAAACGTAGCACTTTTTTGTGCTTCGAGTCATCGTAATTCAAATGCCGCTGAGTAAATAATTAAACCATGGTAAAATCGTTTAGAACATTTAGAACTACAATAGTTGCCCAAGAGGTGGACGGTGGCTTTTTTTATTTTCAAAGTCATAACGCTCCGGGAGCCCTTCAAACTTACCTGTTTTTGACGCACATCTTTTTTGGACATCAAACAGATTTATTGGCATCTAATAACATTTATTCTATGGAATAGATATACATTGCGATGTATTAGATTTTCCCAATGATCTTGCTTTGGTTTCTTGATAGTTGTAGAGCTTAGCTAATTTTAAAAACAATTAAAAACTGTTTGGGTGTTTTGTTGTGCTACCTGGCGGATGGCAGACAAAACTGCTGATTTCCAAGTTCAAACAATTTTCGAGGGCGGCGTTGGCGTCTGTATCATCATCAATCTCCGTGTCGTTTCACCTTCACATTTAGAAAATATATTTGAAGATTTACTATCGATAAATGAACGGTTTAAGTACTGGGTCAGGTTAATAAATCTAAGAGAAATAATTACACAAGCGTAGCGTGATATAAAGTGTTCATTATTCGATATAATTGAAATCAATAAACGATAAAGACGAAGAGGGAAAGAATACACCCGAGTTCACTTCATGCCTAGAGTCACTAAATGAGCTGCGTTTAAAGTATCGGCACTCCGTTCCCCAAAATTGTTTTGGGCGCCGCCATTTTGGGTCTTGCGCAGAGCAAACACAACTGCCGATCGTCATGATCCAAAAGTGCAACATCCTCTGCATTAGATGCGGTGCTAGGAAGCTGATACAATATTGCTATGCTCTGTCGCGGGTTGTTTAAACATTCGTGGAGGACGGAAAAGCGTTTCCTGTGATTTTAGATAAAGCTTCGGATAACTGGCAACCATGATTGTAAGCCACAATATGGCCAAGTGTCGTTACTCTGAAGCATAGCTAATTTACTGGCACTAGCGGGAACAATGAGGAAGAGGCAGGTGTCAAAAGGTAGTGGCTTGTGGAATCCACAGGGCTCACGTCATGGACCCTCCAGGTATTACAAGCTTCTTGAGCAAGGGCATGAATAGTGTCATTAAATAAGCTACGCTTCAGAGTAGCGACACTTGGCCATATTGTGGCTTAAAATCATGGTGTCCAGTTATTTGAAGCTGTATCTGAAATCACAAGAAACGCTTTTCCGTCCTCCACATTAAACAGTTTGCGACAAAGCAAAGCAATATTACATGAGCTTCCTAACACCGAATCTAATGCTGAGGAAGTCGCAATTTTGAATCATGACGATCGGCAGTTGCGCCTGCTCTACCGTTGGCTCTGCACAAGCACCAAAATGGCGGCGTCCACAACACTGTCGAAAAAGAGAGTGCCGATACTCTAAGCGCAGCTCATTTATTGGCCCTACTTCCCGCGAACCTCCTTTCCCCTGACTGAAACTGAAACTAAATATGAATAATACACCATTATTATAGCTTATTTAGTTTTAACCACCTACACATAATGAGAGGAGGAAGCGGCCGGGTAGGAGAAACGCGGGTTTTATGTGCGACTGTTTCTAATCAACGTTAGTTCTAACCGTCTCAAAAGAGAGAACGCGCGAGCTTGCGCTGGTTAAAAAAAGACGGTAAAAAAAAAAGAGGTGACACGCTGTGTTCTTTGTGATTGTGCGTCTAATTGCAAATTGTTGTGTGTATGTTTATACAGCCGGAAGTTAGTCTGCCTTAGTGGGCGTCTGGTGTCTCAGGTGTACATGAGCAATTTAGCCAGTGCGGTACAACCGCAAACCTGGGGTCTTTAACGTGCACCACGCAGTAGTGATACACGACCATACGCCGGTATGATGCTCTTCCACATCGAAACGGGCAGGGGCGGGGTGGGTTCTGCAGCGCGAGCTTTCGCTCCACGTGTTCCGAGCTGGTGTGCGCTAGACATGCACTCGGCCACCGATCGCCCCCCCCCCCCTTATATAAGTATTTGAAGATCGACGATGGACGTCGATCGTCTCGAGGTAATGTAACGTAATAACATTATACAATTAATAAACATATTGAAGGACTGAACGACTCAATTTTTCAATTCTTGAATTGTAATATGGCGGTAGCCTATTGTACTTACTGTTGATGAAGAGCAATATGAGGTGACGAAGTAATGATTAAATTATCAGGCTCTATAAGGACGACGATATTAGTGGGTGTCGAACCACAACGTACAGTGCCAGACTTGTTTCAAGTATCGTGTACCCAAAGACCTTTCTTCACCCGCAACAGAATGAGGATGCTGCTTTACAACTGTACGTGGAACAGGAAAACTGCAATGTGCAGAAGTGCGGCTTATTCGTTAATATAAAGGACGGATTTCTAGCAGCATTCCCTGATTTACTACTTGGAACAAATGGCCTCATTGACGTAAATTGTCCCCGTTCCAAAAGATTCTTGAAGACTACTGAAACCGCAAAGGAGTATGAGGCGAAAAATAAGAAATAGGAGCCTGGTGTGAAAGGTCCAAATCACCACCATAGCCTCTACTACCAAATACAAGGGCAGTTACACAATACACAAAGAGAGTTTTGTGATTTCGTTATATTTACACTCAAGGGCATTGATATCCAACGTCTTCAGAGGGATGACACCTTCTTGTCAACCAACATAGAGCCTTTTTTACTCAAGTTTTACATGGAAGGCCCGACTTCCGCTGAAATTCCTCACGTACACAAGTTGTCCGACCGAATAATCTGCCATTACTCCCGATCTGGGAGTCTCTCGATCTTCATTCATGGCCATAGTATCATATGAGATCGAGCGGTGTGGCTCTTCGTCCGCCGAACATATTGTTTCGGCGGGTGTTTTTACCGTGTAAAATGAAACCGTCGCGTGCTGCTGGAACAAGAACCTGGCGATTCTTCACTGAACTGCTTCTTCCGTAAGCTTCAATTAAGAGGGCTTTTTTCGTTTCGCACACCCACTGTTCTGCTTGCCCGTTAGTTGCAGGATGGTATGGTGCACTAATGTGATGCCTGATGCCATTTTTTTTTTGGGGGGGGGGGGGGGGCTTGTTTATTTTATTTGAAGCAAGATTTGGCGCGTTATCAGAGAAAAGTATTTTTGATAGGGCAAAAGTAGGGAAAAGAGAGCGTATCGACCATGACTCCGCAGATGCGGATACGTTTCGCCACCCACAGAGTGAAGAGTGGATCGTTTTCAGTTACAGTTCATGATGGCGCTGGACTCGAGGAAGCCTTCGACTCTTTCCACAAAGTTAGCTGATGTGCCAGCACTTTTGTCGAAAGTGGTAAGTGTTCGAAACGTCGACAACGTCGGTAGCCACGTGCTGTGCTTGACCCTGGACGCTTACCATTCGCTGAGAAGAAACTTGCTTGTTCGTCTGCCACGATTCGTCCGATATCAGGTCATCACCGCTACTCCATCTCCCGACAAAACAGGT